>OZ030018.1:51472386-51499886 GCA_964023405.1 Apodemus agrarius
AGAGAGAGAGAGAGAGAGAGAGAGAGAGAGAGAGAGATGTCTTCTATCCTTAAGATGGAGTCAGGCTAGTCCATCATCAGCCCTGGGGAAGTAAAGATGAGACTCTCAAGTTCACAGTCATCTGCAGCTATCCTGAGCTACTTGAGACAGTATCTCAAGAGAAAAAAATAAAAGCCACCAACAACAACAATAAAAAATAAGTATTAAATAAACGTTCTTAACCATGAAGCACCATTCCTGTGTTGGGATCTTGGGCGGCATAAAAAGGAGTCGGTGAGATGGGCGTACGCATTCATCGCTCTCTGAGTCCTGTGAATGCCATGTGACCTGTTGCTTGGGCTGCACAGTGAGTCAGTCCAAGGCCAGCCTAGGTAAGACCCAGTAAGGTCTGTTCAGTAAGATCCTAACTGAAGTAAAACGTCAAAAGAGAAGAAAAGCAGGACTGTGGCTTGGCAATACAAATGCTCGTACTTGGCAGCAAACAAAAGCGTGGGCATCCAACCCTCTAATCCTGCAGAAACCACAGCCAGAAAACAACAACAAAGGTGCTTTCTTTCCTAATATATGGTGGGACTTTAGATTTTCCTCTAAGCATCCACTATCTGCACTTTATAAATTCTCATTATCTTTCAGTTAAAACCATAAGATTTTTCTAGTTTCCCTTGTATTTTTCTCTCATACTCAACTTCCACATTTGGTGTTTCATTTCCAAATGTTGAAAATTTTTGTGATTATATTCTTATGTTTCATCCTTTCTTGAATACTGTTGAGTTTAGAACGCAAGTCCTGTGATATTTGTTTAATTTTTCTTTTGAGACAGGATTTCTATGTGTCGACCTGGCTGTCCTGGATTTACTCTGTAGACCAGGCTGGCTTAAAACTCACAGAGATCTGCCTGCCTCTGCTTCCCAAATGCTGGAATCAAAGGTGTGCATTACCACCGCCAGGCCTAGATCCTGTAATTTTTTTTTTAACCTCCCAACTGTTGGCCATTGGAGGTATGCACTATCACAAGCAACACTTTGCTTCTAAGCTACGATACAAACGAAAAGCATATTCCTTGGATTGCTGGGTCTTCCTGACAAGCTGAGCAGTAAGACATGTCACTCTTCACTCTGGAAGTAGTTGTTGTCCTCAAGTTGACTTTCTTTGATAATAATGTAAATACTGCTTTTTAATCTTTACCTGTTTTTGAGGCAGGGGCTCTATAACCTAGGCTGGCCTCAAACTTTCTGTGTAGAAGATGATGACTTGGAAGTCTTAATCTTCTGGCCTCCCTCCACCTCCCCAGTGCTGGAATCAGACACTGGGCTACCTGTCTAGTTTCATAGGGTGGTAAGGAGTCGACTCAGGGCTTTGTACGTGTTCACCTAGCATCCTGCCAACCCACCTACAACCCCAGACCATGAATACCGTGATTTAAAACCAGGGCATATGGACAGGCTTGGTAGCACACACCTTAAATCCTACAATTCCAGAGGCAATAGGCAAGTGAGTCTCTGAGTTCAAGGCCAGCCTTGTCTACATATAAAGTTCCAAGCTACTCATTACTACTTAATAGACAGAACTTGTCCCAAAATAAACAAAACAACAACAAACAGGCATGCAGACAGATACTATGCAATACCAATATTTGGGCAATAAAAGCAGAATGACCAGAAGTTCAAAGTCATCCTCGGTTACACAAAAAGTTCGAAGCCAGCCTGGGCATGAAACCTGAAGGGCTGTAACAGAGTATGGCGTATGGTGCCAGCAGATCTTGCCTTCCTTCATCTCCTCTCCCTTTATTTAAACACTCCCACATTCCTAAAGCCAGCCACCAAGGTCTAGTCACTTATTTGTCCACCTTCTTATGCCTGATTCACTCCTGATCACCAAGGTCCACCTATCAGAACATCAAGGTCCAGCAATCAAAATTCCCCATTTGGCTACCTTAATTAAGGTCCCCTATCAGAACTACCAACTCAACCTGGCTCATTCTTTTTTTTTTTTTTTTTTTTTTTTTTTTTTTTTAAGATTTATTTATTTTATGTAAGAACACTGTCGCTGTCTTCAGACACACCAGAAGAGGGCGTCAGATCTCATCACAGATGGTTGTGAGCCAGCATGTAGTTGCTGGGATTTGAACTCAGGACCTTCGGAAGAACAGAGCCGGGCGGTGGTGGCACACACCTTTAATCCCAGCACTTGGGAGCCAGAGGCCGGCGGATTTCTAAGTTCGAAGCCACCCTGGTCTACAGAGTGAGTTCCAGGACAGCCAGAGCTACACAGAGAAACTCTGTCTCAACACCCACCCACCCACCCTCCAAAAAAAGAACAGTCAGTGTTCTTAACCACAGAGCCATCTCTCCAGCCCCAACCTGGTTCATTCTAACACAGATCTCTTCTTTTATCCTCTTAAAATGACTCCTCCTGCAAAGCTATGTGCTGCTCTTTCTGTCCTGCTAGATTCTAAGTCAGCCACCTTGTTTCTTTGCCTTGCTCAGTAAAGGATCTCTTCCTTGGGGTTTACGAAATCAACATTCAAACCGCACAAACACTGAGCTTGGCTAAGCAAAGACAGATTTTGCACGCACACCTTAACACTGGACATCCAGGACCACAGAAAGGACTTGGGAGCCTAACTGAGCTAGTAGTCTGCTCTCAGGGTATTTTTTTTTTTAATAGGAAAACCCAGGTTCAAAAGTTTAAAGGCAAGGAGAGGAACAGGTGGCTTCCAAAGCCAACTAACCTTTAAGCTGATTGGTCCTGAGGAAGGTAAGGGGTGGGGTGGTTGATAGGCGCCGAACAGGGGAATTTCAGAACATTGTGACATTACAGAGCATGAGTATTACAAGCATAACTTGGCTTATTAATAGCATTCTTCATTGTCAGCCACAAACCCCGCAGTGAGCTCATAGATGCAGGAAGGACTGCCCAGTGGTCAGTTCTGACTCAAGATATTTTAGACATAGCAGTTCATATTGATCTTTGATTTGATGCGTCCTATGTAAAGCTTTGCGGGATTTCTTAAGATTAACAAACCTCAGCCGGGCGTGGAGGCGCACGCCTGTATTCCCAGTACTTGGGAGGCAGAGGCAGGCGGATTTCTGAGTTCGAGGCCAGCCTGGTCTACAGAGTGAGCTCCAGGACAGCCAGAACTACACAGAGAGACCCTGTCTCAAAAAACCAAACAACAACAACAACAACAAAAGATTAACAAACCTCATACAGGACATTCAGAACAAAACAGGGTCTGTGGTCAACATGTCCTGGAGCCAAGTCACCCCTCTGTGTCCATGACTGGCAGGCATGTTTACAGCAACAATATGAATTAGCTGGCAGGCATGGAATAAAATGGCTACAGCTATTCTGGGGGGTGGGGCCAGAGAGGTGGGGGGGAGGGAGGTTAGACCATAATGTGTTTTTTGTGTTGGGAATTGGTTTGTGGGTGTGACCTGTGACAAAGCTGGGGTCCAGAGAGAGGTGCCCTGTGGTGCTGTGGGCAGGTTTCTTCAAGGCCTGTCTCAAAATAAAGGGGTGGGGTGGGGTTGGAGAGATGGCTCAGCGGTTAAGAGCACTGACTGCTCTTCCAAAGGTCCTGAGTTCAAATCCCAGCAACCACAAGGTGGCTCACAACCATCCATAATGAGATCTGACTCCCTCTTCTGGTGCATCTGAAGATAGCACTTAGATGTACTTAGATATAACAATAAATAAGTCTTAAAAAAAAAAAAAAAGAAGACAGCTATAAGGATTCATAAAGCATTGATGGACTACAACCTGCCGTCTGCCACATGTCAAAAGAGTCGGATCCTCATCCATGCTGCCCTCAGGGTCAAGAGGGGTCAGTGAGGCAAGTCGTTGGGCCTATCCCATGCACTGCCGTACCCTGGCGTCCTATTCCTCTGACAGGAATATTACCTGGAAGGAGGAAAATGGAATTCAGCAAGACCCGTGGGCATTCGGGAATTGCACGCTCAGTAAGTTCTACGCGCTGTGAGCCCCGCCCCCACCCACCTCCGTGTTGATGACTGAATCATTGCTCCAAGGAACTGCGTTGGGGCTGAGCTCTCCCTGCTGACCCACTCCCAGGAAGGCGGGCTGAAAGTGAAGAAGGGAAATATCAATCCCTTTAGCTCATCGAGCTATGGAGGGAGGACACCTAGTGGAGGAGCAGAAGAAGCCAGAAGCACTGGGTTCAGACATGACCTGGACTCTGTCGGCCTGCTACCAGCACCATGACTCTTTGTTCCCAAGGCCCAGCAGCGTTCATTTGAACCCGTGATGGTTCCTCAGACTGTATGTGGCCACCCCCGTGGCTGCACACATTTTTGCCCATCTCGGTAGGAATAGAAGGTAAGTGACCTGTGGGAAGGCTGGCAGGCCGGCAGGGGGTGTGTACCAGTGAAGTCAACAAGGTCCAGGGTTCTGGGTAAGCCGCCACCACAGAAGACAGACACAATGAAATGACTATGGGTATAGCGCAAAGGCTGGCCCTTACCTGGACTGCCCATCCCTAGGACCAAGTCCAAACAATTGGGCAGATGGCTCTGCCCAGATCTCATTACCACCAACACCAAGCACCAATCTGTCTTTTGCTGCTGTTTGTTTTTTTTCTTTTTCTTTTCTTTTTTTTTTTCTTTTTTCTTTTCTTTTTTTGTTTTTTGTTTTTTGTTTTTCGAGACAGGGTTTCCCTGTGTAGCCGTGGCTGTCCTGGAACTCACTCTGTAGACCAGGCTGGCCTCAAACTCAGAGATCCACCTGCCTCTGCTTCCCAAGTGCTGGGATTAAAGGCATGCGCCACCACTGCCCAGCCGTTTGATTTTTTTCAAAGCAAGGTTTTTCTGGGTAACTCTGACTGTCCTGGAACACGCTCTGTAGACCAGGCTGGCCTTGAACTCAGAGATCCACCTGCCTCTGAATCCCCAGTGCTGGAATTAAAAGCATGTGCCGCCGCCTCCTGCTTCACCTGTCTGTGTTATCAGGGTTCTCATGTTTAAGAATTCATGTCAAGCATTAGCATCCTGGAAAAAAAAAGATAAATAGCTAATATTTTAAATATTTTTGGCCACTTTTATGTTCAGGTTGCTTATGAGCTAAAAATTAGACAGCAAAATTAAATGAATAAATAAATAGTTTAAAGTGACAAAGTACTATTTTAATGTCTTAGACATACCTCCTTATTGATTTCATGAGGCTGTCTTTCTGTCTGTCTCTTCCTGTCTGTGGAACAGACACTGAATCTTGAGAGTACTAGGCAAGTGCTTTTACTATTGCCCTACTTGTATTTATTTGCTTATTTATTTATTTATTTATTTATTTGTGTTTCTGTCTTTGAACAGAGAACAACTTGTCTGTTCTCTCCATCCATCATCTGGGTTCCTGTGGACCCAGATTCGGTTTTCCTGAGAAATGCTCTTTAAAGCTTGACCTAATAAATCAAGCTTTCACTCAACCTGTAACCAAGGTGATAGTGCTTTGACCTTGTTTGTAAGTTATGCACTCGCTCTGCCTACCTACTGTGTACTCAACCTACCCAAAATTAACTCACCTCTATGGACAATATTGTAATCAGTCTCGCTGTCTTAGTCAGGGTTTCTATTTCTGCACAAACATCATGACCAAGAAGCAAGTTGGGGAGGAAAGGGTTTATTCAGCTTACACTTCCACACTGCTGTTCATCACCAAAGGAAGTCAGGACTGGAACTCAAGCAGGTCAGGAAGCAGGAGCTGATGCAGAGGCCATGGAGGGATGTTTTTTACTGGTTTGCTTCCCCTGGCTGGCTCAGCTTGCTTTCTTATAGAACCCAAGACTACCAGCCCAGAGATGGTACCACCCACAATGGGACCTCCCCCCTTGATCACTAATTGAGAAAATGCCCCACAGCTGGATCTCATGGAGGCACTTCCCCAACTGACGCTCCTTTCTCTGTGATAACTCCAGCCTGTGTCAAGCTGACACACAAAACCAGCCCGTACACTCCATATACCTATACTTTGAACGTCCAGTATAATTCACTCCTACAAGCTCAAATTAATGGCCAGCCTCTGTTGTACTGCATTTCCTATTTCTTCGTGACCCATTCATACTCCTGACTCAGAATGGTGTGTGTGAGATGTGTCCAGGTCTAAGACCATGTGCTGAATGTAGAAAGTCATTTGAAGCAATGCCTGCTTCTCACACATGTTGAAAACACATGGGTACAGAGTAATAAAATCTGACTGTGTGCTGTCCTGAGGCAGGAAGGCCAGAAAAACAGTTTCTCCCTTATGAGACTCCTGTAAAAGATGAAGATGAAAGACACGCCTTCCTTTCCGTTACTGTGTGTGCAGTTACTAATGCTCTCTCAGACTAGACCGCTGTCTGATTAAAACAGGAGCAATCAAAACTATCTGAATAAACAGCCCACATTTGGGTAAGTAACACCAAGAGAGTTAGTTTCTCTCTGTGTATATCTGTGTGTGTGTGTGTGTGTGTGTGTGTGTGTGCGTGCGCGCGCGCGCATCTGTCTCTCTCTGTCTCTGTCTCTCTCTCTCTCTCTCTCTCTCTCTCTTATTGTTTTGAGACAGGGCCTCACTAAATAGCCCTGGAATTCACTAAGTAGAGCAGACTAACCTCAAATTCACAAAGATCCTCCTGCCTCTTCTCCCCCCCCCACCCCCACCCCCCAGTGCTGGAATAAGACTGTGCTGTGCCACACCCAGCCCACAGGTGGACAACAGTAATCTCAGCTACTTGAAAGGATTGCATGTTCAAGGCCAGCCTGCCTGAAAGGCTTTCTTTTTTTTTTTTTTTTTTTTGTAGTTTCTCAAGACAGAGTTTCTCTGAATAGCCTTGGCTGTCCTGGAACTCACTCTGTAGACCAGGCTGGCCTTGAACTCAGAGATCCGCCTGCCTCTGCCTCCCAAGTGCTGGGATTACAGGCGTGCGCCACCACCGCCGCCCGGCCTTGGTTTTCTTTTTAAAACCCTATCTCCAAAATGTTGTTTATTTTGTTTTGTTTTTGAGATGATCTCAGTGCCTGGGATGATTCTGGACTCACAGAAATCTGCCTGACTCTGCCACTAGAGTGCTGGGATTAATGGTACGCACTGTCACATTCTACAAAACAGACAGGCAGGCAGGTGGACAGACACACAGACAGACAGACAGACAGACAGACAGACAGACAGAGGATACATAAATGATACAAGATAGATGATAGAAGGCAGGAGAGATGGCTCAATGGTTAAGAGCACTGACTGCTCTTCCAGAGGTCCTGAGTTCAAGTCCCGGCAACCACATGGTGGCTCACAACCATCTGTGATAGGGTCTGATGCCCTTTTCTGGTGTGTCTGAAGACAGCTACAGTGTACTCATATGCATAAAAATAAATAAATAAACCTTTAAAGAAGAAAAATCTGGACAGTGGTGGCACATGCCTTTAATCCAGTGCTTGGGAGGCAGAGGCAGGCCGATTTCTGAGTTTGAGGCCAGCCTGGTCTACAGGGTAAGTTCCAGGATAGCCAGGGCTACACAGAGATACCCTGTCTCTAAAGAAACAAAAAAAAAAAGAAAGAAAGAAAAGAAAAAAAGATAGATGATAGACAGACAGACAGTTAGATAAAATTTAAGGATGCTATGGGAGAATATTGGTGTAGTATGGCAGAGTCTCTGGGTTCAAGCCTTGGGGGGGGGAGGGGGAAACAGGAAGAGGAAGATTCGTTAAACCCATAGTTAACCAGAATGTCCGAAGAACAGAAAAGAATAAAACATTACAAGATGATGAGGGAATTGGACAAGAAAGAGCTATGGGGGTGAATATGAACTTAGTACTATGATTGTCTTCGTTAGGGTTTTACTGCTGTGAACAGACACCAGGACCAAGGTGACTCTTATAAGGACAACATTTAATTGGGGCTGCCTTACAGGTTCAGAGGTTCGGTCCATTATTATCAAGGCAGGAGCATGGCAGCATCCAGGTAGGCATGGTGCCAGAGGAGCTGAGAGTTATCTGAAGGCTGCTAGCAGAATATTGGCTTCCAGGCAGCTAGAATGAGGGTCTTAGAGCCCACACCCACAGTGACACACCCACTCCAGCAGGACCTTACCTTCTAATAGTACCGAGCATTGCACACCATCACAATGATATACACAAGTTAAAATGTCATCATGAGAACCATTGTTTTGCACACTAAAAACCAAGTTAATTAGTTAATTGATTTTTAAAGATGTATGCATTTTATGTTTATAGGAATTCAGCCCCTACATAGCTATTATGTTCATGCAGTGCACATAGAGGCCAGCAGAGGGTCTCAGAACCTCTGGCACTAGAGTTGTGGACAATTTTCACCGGCCATGGGAATCCATCCTTAGTCCTCTGTAAAGGTAACCAGTGCTCTTAATCACTGAGCCCAGTGTTCTTAATCACTGAGATGTCTCTCCAGATTCCAAATTAAATGTTTAAGTAGGAAGAACTGGAGCTGTGGAGATGCTCACTGGTAAAAGCATTTGTCACACAAACTTGAGTTTGATCCCTAGAGCCTAGACAACAACAACAAACTGAATGTGGAGTTACTGTACTAATGCTAACATTTGGGAGTTAGAATTAGTAGGATTGGGGGCTGGAGAGATGGCTTGGGGATTAAGAGCACCGACTGCTCTTCCAAAGGTCCTGAGTTCAAATCCTGGCACCCACATGGTGGCTCACAAACATCTGTCATGGGACCTGATGCCTCTTCTGGTGTCTGAAGACAGCTACAGTGCACTTACATCTAATAAATAAATAAATCTTAAAAAAAAAAAAAAGAATTGGTAGGATTAGTCATTAGGAGATATCCTACTGCCGGGCGGTGGTGGCGCACCCCTGTAATCCCAGCACTTGGGAGGCAGAGGCAGGCAGATTTCTGAGTTCGAGGCCAGCCTGGTCTACAGAGTGAGTTCCAGGACAGCCAAGGATACACAGAGAAACCCTGTCTCGGGAAACAAAAAACCAAAAAAACAACAACAAAAAATTCTACTATTGGTTTATACATAAGCATAAAACTAGTTATAAATGCCTCAAAAATGTGATTTTCATAATCTTCAATACATAACTTACTACTTAATTTGGTTTTATTAGTATATGTATTTACTGGGGGAGTGCACACCCCACCCAGGGAATATGAACATCAGAGGAAAAGTTGAGGGGGTAAATTCTCTCCTTCCACCATGTGGCTCTTGGGGATCCAGCTCAGGTTACCAGTCTCATGTGTGTAAGTACCCTTACACACTGGTCCATTTCAGCCCCCCACCCACACCCACACCCCCCAAGTTGCCTAATTTTCTTTTTTCAATACACAGTATTGTCACCTATTGTATGACCTTTACCTTCCCTCGGTACTGAATCCACACTGTGAACACAACTTGATGAGTAAAATTTTCAGGACATTTCTATCACCAAGTAAGGAACACCCAACCATGAAGGAAGCTCTTTAAAGATGAGATCCTGGGGGCTGGAGAGATGGCTCAGCGGTTAAGAGCACTGACTGCTCTTCCAAAGGTTCTGAGTTCAAATCCCAGCAACCACATGGTGGCTCACAACCATCCATAATGAGATCTGACGCCCTCTTCTGGGGTGTCTGAAGACAGCTACAGTGTACTTACATATAATAAATAAATCATTAGAAAAAAAAAAAAAGATGAGGTCCTGCTCCTGCATATCTTTATGTTGCTAACAATGCAAAGGGTGTGTTTTCACAGTCCATGACCTACCTATCCATGTTCAGTCATGGATGACACTAAAAGCCTAGTTTTATTCTCTCCAGTAGAGTTGGTAAGCAGACTTGGGAAAGAGGAAACAACCCCCCTCCTCTGTTTCTCGTTTATGTTTGGGTGAAGAAGTGCGGCTGGGCTTTAGTGGCAGTGGTCAACGAAGATGGTTTGGTGATAGGTGCAGGCCTGTTAATCCTGTGGCCATTTGGAGCCAAGCAGGTCATTAGGCTGACCTCATGGGCAGATCTCAAGCAGCATAACGGATGGGTGCTATTATGGGTCGACACTGACGAATAGCATTTGCTCAAAATAGCACAATGAATCCGGCTCTTGGGGGACAGTGAACATTTATCACTGCTGATTAATCCTTCCAAGAGTCCATTTCGAAGCTAACAGGGCTCTCTCTCTCTCTGTCTCTCTCTCTGTCTCTCTCTCTCTCTCTCTCTCTCTCTCTGTCTGTGTGTGTGTGTGTGTGTGTGTGTGTGTGTGTGTGCCCAGAGGTACTTACTTTTTTGTTCTATATGAAAATCCCCCTTCAAGTATTTAAATAATGAACTGTCCAATAGATTAGTCCCAACTCCCAAACCTAACCCTGTAACCCACTTTTTTCAGGGGGGGCAATATACAGAGGGGAAGAGGTGGAAACAGGATTTCTCTGTGTAGTCCTGGCTATCCTGGAACTTACTCTGTAGACCAGGCTGGCTTCAAACTCAGAGATCCACCTGCCTCTACTTCCCAAGTGCTGGGACTAAAGGCATGCACCACCACACCTGGCTTGACATATTTCCTAGTATGTGCCTAGTTGTAATACTTTCTTTTTCTATCCTTTTATAATTTTCTTTCTTTCCTTTCTCTTGGGGGGAAAAAAGGAGTTATTTTTGTTTGGTTTGGTTTGAAACAAGGTCTCATCATTTAGCCATGGCTAGCTTGAACTTGACTCTGTAGATCAAGCTAGCTTTATTTTTATTTTATTTTATTTTATTTATTTATTTATTTTTTTATTTTTTATTTTTTTTTTTTTTTGAGACAGGGTTTCTCCGTGTAGTCCTGGCTGTCCTGGAACTCACTCTGTAGACCAGGCTGGCCTCGAACTCAGAAATCCGCCTGCCTCTGCCTCCCAAGTGCTGGGATTACAGGTGTGCGCCACCACGCCCGGCTCAAGCTAGCTTTAAACTAAAGCTCCTCCTGCCTTTGCCTCGTAAGCACTGGGATTGCAGAGGTGTGCCACCACACGGAGCAAATGTCTCCTATGAAGACACACTTTTGCCTGTACTCTTAGAGGATGTCTACTACAAACAACGTCAGCATAGCACCTGAAAGACATTAGATATTAGTAGAAATAGCACACCTTGAAACAAAGGGTAAAGGGCTCAGGGAATAAGGAAATAAGGGTTTTCTCACTTTCTCTCTCTTTCTGTATTTACTTTACATCCCAATACAGACCCCACCTCTCCTCCTAGTTCCCACCACACACGTACCCCCTCCCCTTTCCTTCCTCTGATTCATCTCTGAGAAGGGTAAGGTACCAACCAACCCACCCTGACACCTCAAGGGAGGGTGAGGGTTTTTTTTTCTAAAGATTTATTTATTTATTATATGTAAATTCACTGTAGCTGTCTTCAGGCATACCAGTAGAGGGTGTCAGGTCTCATTACGGATGATTGTGAGCCACCATGTGGTTGCTGGGATTGGAACTCAGGACCTTCGAAAGAGCAGTCAATTCTCTTAACCATTGAGCCATCTCTCCAGCCCCCGATTTCTTTTTCTTTCCTGT
Organism: Apodemus agrarius; assembly: GCA_964023405.1. Lineage (NCBI taxonomy): Eukaryota > Metazoa > Chordata > Mammalia > Rodentia > Muridae > Apodemus > Apodemus agrarius. The sequence goes on from OZ030018.1 coordinate 51,483,876, forward strand.
TTTCCTGGAACTCAATTTGGTTTTTTGTTTTTTGTTTTGTTTGCTCTTGGCCGCTGAGCCATCTCTCCAGCCCCTGAGGGTGAGATTTAAGACATGTAACATGCCGGGCGGTGGTGGCGCATGCCTGTAATCCAAGCATTTGGGAGGCAGAGGCAGGCGGATTTCTGAGTTCAAGGCCAGCCTGGTCTACAAAGTGAGTTCCAAGGCAACCAGGGCTGCACAGAGAAACCCTGTCTCGAGAAAAAGAAAAAAGCTTGAAGAACACAGCTGTGGTTGTGGCTGATTTTTTTTTTTATTACTTTACAAGGAATTTAGCTGCACTGTGACTTTTTCTTTTTTCAAACAAGCTTTGCTTTCGTTGTTTCTCTGCCCAGCTTCGTCCCTGTCCATCCCCACACCCATCCACCCAGGCCCATCCTCCTGCTCCCCGCAACCCGCTTCCCACACTTCCCACTGTTAAGCAGCTGCACCTTTGCAAAAGCCCTGTTTCTTTCCCCCATCCACAAGGTGGCTCCCAGCAGCCTGGACCTGGGGCTCCAGGGGATCTGCACATTTCATATGGAAATTCCAACAGGCACATCCACGTAGGCACAACTAAAAACATTTTAAAGATCTGCATGAGAAAACGTACAGATTATGTTTTTCTTTTTCTGCGAGTGGGTCAGCCACTTGGTATGACTAGGAAATGTTCTCCTGTAATCCTGCCCCATAGTCTTCAAAACTACTACGCATCTCTCAGAAGCCATCAGATCACTGGTGTCTTTAAAACGAATAGTAAACTGGGCATTGTGGCACATACTTATAATCTCAGAAGCCCTAGGCCAGCCTGTCTTAATGGTGATTTTCAGGTCAGACAAGGCTACAGAATGAGATCCTATCTCAAGAATTATGTGAAGAGCTGGGCGGTGTGGAGGAAAGGGAAACCATAATCAGGATATATTATGTGAGAAAAAGTCTATTTATAGTAAAAGGAAAAATGGTTAAAAGGGAAGATTAATAACATGATTTTTCTTTTTGAAGATTTATTTATTATATGTAAGTACGCTGTAGCTGTCTTTAGACACTCCAGAAGAGGGAGTCAGATCTCATGGATGGTTGTGAGCCACCATATGGTTGCTGGGATTTGAACTCAGGACCTTTGGAAGAGCAGTCAATTCTCTTAACCATTGAGCCATCTCTCCAGCCCCCGATTTCTTTTTCTTTCCTGTTTTCCTGGAACTCAATTTGGTTTTTTGTTTGTTTTTTTTGTTTTGTTTTGTTTTGTTTTGTTTTGTTTTTTGTTGAGACAGGGTTTCTCTGTGTAGCCTTGGCTGTCCTGAACTCACTTTGTAGACCAGGCTGGCCTCGAACTCAGAAATCCGCCTGCCTCTGCCTCCCAAGTGCTGGGATTAAAGGCGTGCGACACCACGCCCGGCCTGAAACTCAATTTGTAGACCAGTCTGGTCATGAACTCAGATCTACCTGTCTCTGCCTCCCAAGGACTGATATTAAAGGTGTGTGCCAATACCACCCACTTCAATGATAAGAATTTGTACCTAGCGCTCTTAGAAGCACATCTTTGCCAACTCCACAGTACTAGAGGACTGAAATAGGATTATAAGAATTAAACCGGGTGTGGTGGTGCACGCCTGTAATCCCAGCACTTGGGAGGCAGAGGCAGGCGGATTTCTGAGTTCGAGGCCAGCCTGGCCTACAGAGTGAGTTCCAGGACAGCCAGGGCTACATAGAGAAACCCTGTCTCAAAAAACAAAAAACAAAAAGCAAAAAACAAAACAAAAAAAAAAGAACTGCGGCCGGGCGGTGGTGGCGCACGCCTGTAATCCCAGCACTTGGGAGGCAGAGGCAGGCGGATTTCTGAGTTCGAGGCCACCCTGGTCTACAGAGTGAGTTCCAGAACAGCCAGGGCTACAACAGAGAAACCCTGTCTCAAAAAAACCAAATCAAAAAAAAAAAAAGAACTGTATACCAAGCCGGGTGTGGTGGCGCACGCCTGTAACCCCAGCACTTGGGAGGCAGAGGCAGGCAGATTTCTGAGTTCAAGGCCAGCCTGGTCTACAGAGTGAGGGTTTCTTTCCTGTGTAGCCCTGACTGTCCTGGAACTCACTCTGTAGACCTGTCTTGAACTCACAGAGGTCTGTCTCTGCCTTCTGAGCACTGGGATTAAAGTCGTGTGTCACCAGCGCCCAGCTGTTTGCATTTTCGAAGGTCGGGGTGGGGTGGGGGAGGTGAATAGACCAGTTTGGCCTTGAACTCTTTGTTATTCTCGTTTCCCAAAGGTTGGAATTGCAAGTGTGTACAGCTAGACCAGCTGAAGGCACTTTTCCTCTTTCTGTCTCTCGTTTGTGTGTGTGTGTGTGTGTGTGTGTGTGTGTGTGTGGTTGGTTGGTTTTGGTTTTTCGAGGCAGGGTTTCTCTGTGTAGTCCCGGCTGTCCTGGAACTCACTCTGTAGACCAGGCTGGCCTCAAACTCAGAAATCTGCCTGCCTTTGCCTCCCAAGTGCTGGGATTACAGGAGTGCGACACCACACCCGGCTCTGTTTGTTTGTTTTGTTTTTGTTTTGTTTTGTTTTGTTTTTGAGATAGGGTTTCTTTTTTTTTTTTTTTTTTTTTTTTGGTTTTTCGAGACAGGGTTTCTCTGTATTCCTGGCTGTCCTGGAACTCACTCTGTAGACCAGGCTGGCCTCGAACTCAGAAATCCGCCTGCCTCTGCCTCCCAAGTGCTGGGATTAAAGGCGTGCGCCACCACTGCCCGGCCTTGTCTCTCATATTTCTTTTAAGGCAGGGTCTGGAATTTTCTGTCTAGTCAACTTTGACCTCCTGATCCTCCTCCTCCACCCCACCCCCCCACCCCCACCCCCGAGTGCAAGGATTAAAGGCATTTTTCCAGCAAATTAAACTTGAGTCAACTTCTTTTTTTTTTTTTTTTTTTTTTTTCCGGTTTTTCGAGACAGGGTTTCTCTGTATAGCCCTGGCTGTCCTGGAACTCACTCGGTAGACCAGGCTGGCCTCGAACTCAGAAATCCGCCTGCCTCTGCCTCCCAAGTGCTGGGATTACAGGCGTGCGCCACCACCGCCCAGCCTTGAGTCAACTTCTGAAGTGAAATAAGCATAGGAATCCCTGTGTTCAATTCTGTGTGGTTTAACCCTTAGAGCACTTTGCTACTAGGCACAAAAGCCATGTGTGGCATCTCTAGCACCACAGAAACTAGACGTAATGACTCACACTTGTGATCCTAGAACTCAGCACTCAGGGAGTGTCGGCAGGTGGATCAAGAGTAATTTATGAAACTATCAGACAGCCACACCATGACCTCAGGTACGTCTTCTATTCATTTTAATTTCTCTCTTTTTTAGCCTTCTTGATTAAGCCTACATGAAAATATATGTAATAAGCACCCCCATCGAAAGAAGCAATTTACCCAATAGAGAGGATTCCTGAAATAGAATTATTATCATTTGGTAGTGGGAGGGGAGTGTAGTGATCTCACTGTATCCCAACCTGGCTTCAAACGCACAGTAAACCTCCTGCCTCACCTCCTGAGTGCTAAAATGACAGGCATTAGCCACCATGCCCAGCAGGATACACAATTACCCTTTGAATGATCACTTGGAGAAAATAGTAGTTGAGGCAGGAAATAGCGGAGGGAACCGAGGGCCATGTGGATTAGGGTAAGAAAACTCTAATTTCTTAGCTACATTATCAAAATTATCAGTGAAGGGATAATTGCCCCCATAGACTTTCTTTGTAGAATTCTCCATGGAACATGAATTACAGATATTAACAACCTGGTTGGGTACCACAAAATATACCCATATAATCACCATCTTGAATGAAATACACCATAGAGAAGACAAGTGATATTTCTAATGCAAAGTTAAATTACAACAAAGGGCCTTACAATCGTGTCCCAATAAATCCTTGAAACAGGCTTCACCATCTTCTGCCAGTTGGCACATGGGAATTAAGCTAAGAGAGCAGCTCGCCACAGTTGGAATGGCAGCCAGCCAGAAGAAACATGACAACCAATGCTTGGGAGGGTGGAGGGAAAGGGAACCTGTGTATACTGCTGCTGGGGACATAAGTCTGTCACTATGAAAGCCAGTATGGGGGTCCCTCAAACTACAAAACCAGATGACCCAGGTATCCTGGGTGTACATACCTTAAGTCCTGAAGGTCAATAAACCACAGAGATGCACGCACATCCGTGTTTGCTACTACATTAATCACAGTAGTCTGAAGATGGAAACAGCCCCAGTCCAACAGATAAAGGAAATGAGGCGCATATACCCCATGAAACGTTATGCTTATAAACAAAAATGGAGCCTGTGAGATGCCTCAGTGGGTAAAGGCATTTTCCTCCAAGGGTGACCCCAGTGCCCACACGGTGGAAAAAAACCGACTCCCGGAAGTTGGCCCTCTTATCCTCATACTCCTTTGTGTACAAGCAAAGGCAGTGGAGGGAGGGGGTGGTGTTCTAGGTTGCTAACATATTGTTGGGTACATTGTTCAGAAAGAGGTGTACGTGCTGTCCAGGGTCCTAGGCTGGGAAAATGCATTGTTAAAAGAGGTGTTTGCATAGCCCAAACGAATGTAGAGGCCTGAGTTGCTAAACTGTTTCCTGTGGGTCTGAGGAGCCAGACTTTGGTTGTCCATCCCACATCAAGCACCTCCCAGCCACCTACAACTCCAGCTTCAGGGGCTCTGTCGCTTTGCTCTGGCCTCTGTGGGGCCTCCACATTGTGTTCCGTGGCCGGCTCTACATTCTCACTTTCATTATAAGTGGAGTTTAATGCACAGGAAGTCTACACACCTTCCATGTGGATTAGAACTCAGGAATACTTTGTCAGTACAGAGGTTCAGAATAGCAGAGCATGCTTACAAGGCCCGATTTTAATCCCTAGTGCAAGCAAATTAGCCAGAAGGTTGGGGGAGGGGAGGGCGGGCATGGATTATATAACCAGGGTCACCTTACCATCTCCTTGCACTGAGGACAGCCCTGATCTGATTGGAGCTCCTGAAACAAACCTCATCCTCCCCGTGTCCAGGCTTTGTGATGCTGTTCCCCCTAACAAAGCACCCTGCATTTTTAAGTTCCATCTCGGGAGCACCCAACACTGCTTAGTTTCTGGACCTCCACTAGGAGAAAGTTCTCTCTTGGTCCCTAAAGTTCATGTAGGCACTTTCTGTAAATTCTGAGCCTGTGAGTTGTTTGTAGACAGAGATTTTATTTTGTTATATCTTTTCCTACTACAAATTGTTCTTTGGACCCTGAGAAGGAAAGCAGTTTAAACAGCAAGAGACTTGTAAAGATATGATTAAACTGAAGCTCTTGATTTTTGCTTTCTAAGCACGGTTTCTCTGTGTAGTACAGGCTGTCCCATACAAACTCTGTAGACTAGGTTGCCTGTCTTTGCTTCCCAAGTTCTGGGATTAAAAGCATGTGCCACCAGGCTCAGCCAATTGAAGCTCTCGAAATGGAAAAATGACCTTAGATTATCCAGTATAACCAATGCTGTCCTGATTTTAAGAGAGGGAGGGAGAGGGAGGGAGAGGGAGGGAGGGAGAGGGAGGGAGGGAGGGCCATTCTGTGCTGCCTCCTGTCCAGTAGTTCAAGGGAAGAGGAACCTATTGTACTGAAAGATCCACAAAGATTAACAGTGTAACAAACTTTCAATTTGCATGGGGAGGGAAACTATGGCCTCCTACCTCCATTTTAAATGCCCAAATGACTAAGATTTATTTATTAAGGATACACAATTCTGCCTGCATGTATGCCTATAGGCCGGAAGAGGGCACTAGATTTTTTTTGCTCAAAAAAAGGCAAGAGATACAGCCCAATATATCAAGTACTCAAGAGAGCATACAGAAAACCTTAGGAAGGTTCATAAACGTGGAGATGGTGGTGGGACATACCCATGCCAGAACGAGGTTGGTGGAAAGGGGGCTCAGAAGTTCAAAGTAACCCTCAACTGCAAGGAAAGTTTGAAGCCCCCCAGAGCTATGGAAGACATGGTTTAATCGTAGCAAATCACTGCTGCGATCTGGGTGTAGCAGCATACCTTTAAATCTGACGATATGAGAAGCAGAGGCAAGATCAAGAGCTTGACATCAAACCAAGTTTACACATACTAAAGACACATCTTGTCTCAAACCTGTGTGCAAGACTGATCAGACACAGTGGCATGTTTGGGAATGTAGGGGGACCAGCCTGGACTCTACAAAGAGTCTATCCCTAACCATAAAATTACATCTGGGAATGTCGCTTTGTAAAGTATGTGACGTGTGACTATGGACACAGTCCTGGGTTCAATGTCCAGCACGGTACGAGGTGGTACACTTTAGCACTTAAGAAATTAAGGACCAAAGATCAATCAGTCCCATTAACATTCATCCAAGGAGAGATGGGGGGGGGGGTTGTGGGAGTCATGCTCTTCCTGGGGAGCTACGACTGGCAGTCCGTGAGCTCTGGAGCATGAGGGGCCCCCAGAAGTTAGTTTAGTTGCTGGTGAGCTGCCTGTACACCCAACACCCGTGAACGCACTGTATTCATGTCTATGTGAGTAGCCCTGAAGGTGGGATTGGTGGAGGTACACGTGCAATAAGAGGAGACAGGGACGATGGACGGACGAGTGTGATCGGAGAAAGAAATGTCAAGTGACACATTTTTAAAAAACTAAAATATTCACCTTTAATCCTAGCACTTGGGAGGCAGAGGCAGGTGGATTTCTGAGTTCAAGGCTAGTCTGGTCTACAGAGTGATTCCAGGACAGCCAGGATACCCAGAGAAACCCTGTCTCAGGGGAAAAAAACAAACAAACAAAAAAACCCAAAACAAACAAACAAAAAAAATTCAAGGCCAGCTGGTGCTGCAAGAGACCCTGTCTAGAATATATAAAAACAACCAAGTATCCACCAATAATAGCATCAATTCATAAGGCACATCTTGGCCAATGGAATCTCAACATTAAGAAGAAACATCAATCAAAGACATGGATATTTCTCACACGCATATTGCTAGGTAGAAGCCAATCTGAAAGGTAGCATACTATGTCATTTCAAATGTACGGCACTCTAGACATTTGTCAACACCCACAGATTGTTTAGCACAAGCAATGAACTCTACACTATAGTCAATACTATATCAGTACTAGCTAGGCAGTATGGTACAGGCATGTAAATCCCAACACTTAGAAAGACCATCACAAGTTTCTGGTCTATCTAGAAAATTCCAGGCCAGCTAGAGTTACGACATGATAAAACCTTAATCAAGGGGAAAAAAAAAAAAAGTACTGCTTTCCTAATTTGAAACTGCTGCCCAACTGCCCCCCAAAAAAATTCTATGAAAAAAAAATAGTATGAAAAAACAAACCCACTAAAACAGTATCATTTCTCAGATAGCTAAGCATTTAGCAAATCCCACACAAGACCATGAGGAGATAGGGTTCAGCAGGGTGTTTCGAGTGATGGATGCTGATTCGTCTGCAGAGTCTTTACTCCGCTGGGAGACAGGAGGAGGGGCTTATGAAGATGGATGTCCAGGGTTTTTTTTATCCATTATAGGGATCACAGAATGTTTTCTTTGCTTCTTCCATTCCCTTTAAAGTGAGAGCAAAACCCTGATCTCGCCTACGGTGGCATATTTGGGGGTAGGGCATTTTTCTTTGAACGCTTTTTTTTAGTTTCAAGGTTTCTTATCATCTTCTTGTTGCTGTAAGATAAATATTAGAAAAACCGTTAAGAAGTTGCACGGGGGAGAATCCAGAATTTTCCCTTAACAAAGATAAAAGCTGGGTGTGGTGGCACAGGCCTTTAATCCCCGCACTAGCGAGGCAGGGCGGATGGATCTCTGTAGAGTTTGAAGCCAGCCTAGACTTTTTGACTCAAAACCAAAACAAAATGAGCCCATACAATAAGGAACCCATTTCCTTATGTTCTGGAGTCCCTGAGCTGGTTTTCCGGAATGCTGGCTAGGATTCATGAAGAACTGCCATCAGGGCTGCCTCTGGACTCTGAGTTCACATTTCCATGTGCCCAAATAATCTCAAAGTGCAGAAGGTTGTTTTGTACTCCTGGATAGATGCTGAGTTCTCAAGTCTAATTCAGGGCCGGCAGATGTCTTGACAGGTAAAGGGGCCTGCTACTTGGGAACACGAGGACCTGGCATTTGATCGTGGTCACATGTACCTCGGCACTTATGCCTTGGCACGCCTATGTCCTCAAACATAATCAGTGATCTGAGCTGACAAAATAGATATAACTCCGATCAAAAAAAGCAGTGTTTATAAGGCCAATGTACACTTTCCTCGGGGCTCTGTCTCATGTAGCCTAGGCTGGCCTCTACCTCTGGTGCTATACTGTGCTGGGGATAAAATCTAAGGTCTTATTCAAAGGAAGCAAGCGCTACTACTTCCACTGAACTGCATTGCCAGCCCCAATTAACAGTCTTGGTTTTGGACTAGGGGGTCCACCCTTATCGGGCATGTCATTCAGACTTATGAGAAGACAGCCACATATATGCAGTTCTGTTTCCTATTTTCACCTGATCATAATGGGGATAAGAAATAAGAAAAATATTTGTGTTTGCTTTCTGGCTTCTGTTCAGTTATTCAGAAATTCGTCTAGACATCTTTTTCTTTTTTCCAGTGTCCCATGCTTACGGAGGTATTAAGGGGTTACCTGTGAACACAGTCAGGACATAGCAAATTATCTTCCACTCCTGGTTCTGGGATAATACAGGCCGGTAACAGGAAGAGAAAATTCATGCTTTGGGAACTGTCTGGAACCCAGGTCTGACCAGCATGGAACTGCAGGCGAACCCAGCCTTTCTTGTCTGCAGGGAGCTGCCTGCCGTGGACAATACACCATCTGAATCCTGAGGAGCAGAAACAACAGCAGCAAACAACAAAATTAAGACAACTCTCCGCCACCTCTTAGGGAACTACTCTTGGATTTGCTCTCTTATATTTTGCTAAAAGTCAAATGATATTTTCTGCTAGCTCATAAACTGTCAAAACTCCTTATACAATGTGCATTGAAAAACGAATATTTGAACAAAATAAATTGAGTGCAACGCATGGAAAACCACTCAGATGACAGTTTCTGACCACGAGAAACTCTCACTCTACAGAATGCTTACCTTGTGCTCAAGACTTTGCTAATTGGTTTACATATTAATATATCTATTGTTAAAACTTGTATTCTATTTTTCTTTCTTTCCCCAATATTGGAGATTAAATCTAGGACCTCATGAATGCTAGGCAAGATGTTACCACTGACTGAGCCAAGCCCCATGAACCCTTGTTCTCCCTATTAACAGTAAAGGCAGCCAGTATCAAAGACCATTTTCTCCAATGAACTGAGACGCTGTTTTCTGACTGGAGTCCACTTGTCTGTATAGTACACTACTTTGTACTGATCTGACTAAAAGAGCCGTGACTGGTAAATCAAGGGGAAATTTTTCATACACAATTGCCTCAATGCATACATGCATGCATGCACATACTTTGGAATAGAAGGAACCAAGAAAGTGAAATGATGTGACCCCCACTATGGTCTTAGAGTGAAAGAATTAATATTGTATATTGTATACACAGTTCTCAAAAGCAAACCAGAGGGTCAATATACTTTCCAAACTTTCAAAAACAACACACACACACACACACACACACACACACACACACACACAGACGGGCATAAAAGATGGAGAGCCAAAGCAATTCTGAACAATAAAAATGGCCCTAGAGGGATCTGATTTCAAGAGACACTCCAGTGCCAAGGTCCTGACCTATATAGACGGATGGAACAGAAGACTCCAACATAATGAACCCGTGTAGTCATGACCACTCAGATTTTTGTTTTGTTTTGTTTGAGATGGGGTTTTTTCTGTGTAGCCCTGGCTGTCCTGGAACTCACTCTGTAGACCAGGCTGGCCTTGAACTCACAGAGATCCACCTGTCTTTGCAAGGCAGGTCTTAGCCGGGCAGTGGTGGTACACTCCTGTAATCCCAGCACTTGGGAGGCAGAGGTAGGCAGTCTTCTGAGTTTGAGGCCAGCCTGGTCTACAGACTGAGTTCCAGGACAGCCAGGGCTATACGGAGAGACCCTGGGGCGGGGGTGGGGGGGTGGGGGTGGGGGTGGGGGGGTGGGGAGGATGAAGTCTTACATGAGTCAAATTTATCTTCTACATCAGGGGTTCAGTCTCGAACTCTATGATAAACTTCTATCTCCAAAAATGTTTATATTACAATTCAGAACAGTAGCAAAATTAGTTATAAAGTAGCAAACAACAACAGAACTGTATGGCTAGGGGTCACCACATCACATTGGGAAGATTGCGAGGCACTGTTATAGGTTCGATTAATTTTGTAACACACTCTTTGATTACCCAGGTGTGTCCTTGACCTCATCATAAAGTGCAGGGTGACAGTGGACTACTGGCCCACCAGCCTCCACCTCCCCAGTGCTGAGATTACACACATGCACCGCCCCCTACCGGGCTAGTCTTCACACGTTTTAACCCCTGCTACTTTATAGCCTGTCTCTCACTGATGTTAACCACGTTTCCGAAGAGTAGCACCCACACCTGGAGAGAGGTCTTACCAGTGGTTTGTGGCAGAAAGGCCTCTCCATTAGAGGCAAGAGGACGTCGATTCAAAGATGCTGACTGGCCAGCTCTCATGGCAATCCTTCCCCAGGCTGCATATGTGGACGCCTTAGGCGACGATTGGATTTCCAGGATACCACTCTCCTGTTTCCTGCTTTGACAGCTGCTTGGAGGCCCAATTCCTCTGAAGACTATCTTGGATTTCCTGGGACCCGACTTCAGTTTGGCCTCACGAGCAGTGTTAGGGATATACTGCAAATGAAATTCACCAGTATTCCAAAGTGCCCAGGCTTGGTACGCACATTTCACCAGAACTTCACACTGGGTGGCAATTTTGGAAACGCTACCCTCTACAGTGTTGGCTCTCCAAGGGGAGAGAATTTTGGCAGTTCAAACCAAACGCACATCTTGGTCTGGACAGATGGCTGAGAGGGGAACGAATCACTGGACTGGAGTTAGGATTCCAGCAGGAACAAACATGTAACCGGCTGGCTGTCCCCAACAAATGCCTGTAACTATAGCTCCTAAGGGGGGTGGAGACAGGTTTTTGTTGGTGCTAGCTGGCTTTCAGAATAGCTGAGAAAACTTGAGCACCACAGGGGTAGACACACTGATAAGATAGGAAAAGCCTCCTTCTGACCTCCATGCTCACATAGGTTAAAAAAAAAAAAAGTCACAGGTTCGAGACCAGGCTGGACTACGTGCTAGCCCAAATTACTCCTTTGTTTTGTTCCTTTTTGTGCCTGTGTTTTGGGTTTTCAGTCTCACTTTGTAGCCCAGGCTGACATTGGATGTGTTACCCACTCTCCTACCTCAGTCTCCGAAGTACTGGGATTGAAGTTTGCCACCCATCTAGCGCCTCTTATGGTCTTGAGGTGATACCCATATTGCCTTACTGTGTGGCTGAGGAAGACCTTGAACTGTATGTAGACCCTACTGCTCCCTCATTCCCTGTTCTGGGATCCCAGGTGTGTGTCACGCACAGTTGTTGAATTAAGATTTGAAGCCACCAAAAACCCCGGTGATATGGAAAGCGGTTATGGACTCAGGGGGTTTGGGTGGGTCTAAATATGAAATAATCTTACTAGATTATATTCGAATCATAATTCGTATGCGGCCAGAGAGATGCAGGCCTCTAATCCCAGCTATCAGACAAGGGTGGCTGAGGTGGGAGGTCCACCTGGTAGAGGAATGCCTCAGCGGCTTCCTGCTAGGGAGAAGAGCTCATGCCTGTATCAAGGACTTGGGAGGTAGAGGACGAGTTCCTATCTGCTTAGCTACACAGGGATTTGATGGCCAGCCTAAGACACTTAGACACATCCTGCTACGTGTGCTGGAGCACATCTTGACTCTCAGGAGGCAGAGGTAAATGGATCTCTTGAGTTTCAGGCTGTCCAGGGCTACACAATGAGACCATGTCTCAAAAAAAAAAAAAAAAATAAAGAAAAAAAGAAAAGAAAAAAAAAATAAAACAAAACAAAACAAAAAACCCAAAGCACAGAAAAAACAAACAGCCAGGCAGTGGTGGCACATGCCTTTAATCCCAGCATTTGTGAGTTCGAGGCCAGCCTGGTCTACAGAGTGAGTTCCAGGATAGCCAGGGCTACACAGAGAAACCCCGTCTCGAAAAGAAACCACAGCCGGGCGTGTCGGCGCATGCCTGTAATCCCAGCACTTGGGAGGCAGAAGCAGGCAGATTTCTGAGTTCGAGGCCAGCCTGGTCTACAGAGTGAGTTCCAGGACAACCAGGACTACACAGAAAAACCCTGTCTCGGAAAAAAAAAGAAGAAAGAAAGAAAGAAAGAAAGAAAGAAAGAAAGAAAGAAAGAAAAGAAAAGAAAAGAAAAGAAAAGAAAAGAAAAGAAAAGAAAAGAAAAGAAAAGAAAAGAGAGAGAGAGAAAAGACCCCCACACACATACACACAAAAAAAAAACCAAAACTACAATCAAAATATGGCTAAAGGCCAGGCGGTGGTGGCGCACTCCTGTAATCCCAGCACTTAGGAGGCAGAAGCAGGTGGATTTCTGAGTTCGAGGCCAGCCTGGTCTACGGACTGAGTTCCAGGATAGCCAGGGCTACACCGAGAAACCCTGTCTCAAAAAACAAACAAACAAACAAAACAACAAAAAAAAAAAATATGGTTAAAGGCTTGGGAGCTGGGGGTGGGGGAGGGTGAATTGCAGGGGTGGGAGGGAGGGTGGGGGTGGGAGAGTACAAAGCCTGCACATTTTGTTCTTTTGAATGTCAGTAACCCTGTCTTCAAGGGAGATTAGATTACCTATAACAATTTCAGTAAGACAACTCACCCCAGAGGGAGAGCCCACCCCCACCCCATCACCAGAGTCATCACTTACACAATCTTGTTTAGAATATGAATGTCTCTGAAGTCTCAAATAAACCTCAACTTTCTAAGGAAATTAAGAAAAATAAAAGTTAAAAAAGGTGACCAAACTGTCCACACTTAGTTCATGTACGGGGGAACCCAGTTCATGTACGGGGAGAACCCACTAACCTGGCCATCCGTACTCAAGTTATAATAACGACACCACTCCCGTAGAGTGTTCCGGGACACGTCGTTAATAGAAGGCAGGGTGGGCGGAGGGCGGGTGCCTGGGATGGTCCTTGTGCTCGACATAGCTCTTGGTGGCTGTTTGATCCCCTCATACCTCACCGCAGATCGGGCTGAGAAGAGACCAGGGAGAAAGCAAGGGCAATCAGCGACCAACTTCGCACAGAACGATAGATAGCTTCTTCTTGTTTTCCTCTAATTACGAGGGAAAAAAAAATAAGGAATTCACTTGACCAAGATCACATACCCTTTAAACTAGGAGACCCGAGACAGTAATCCACACTTACATTCTAAATCCTAAATAAGATTCTGTCTTATTTTAATCATGTTTGTGAATCTGTCAGTATGCATTCCAGACAACTGAAATTCCCCCCCCTTCTCTCTCTCTCTCTCATACACACACACACACACACACACACACACACACACACACACTGGTTTTGTTTTGTTTTGTTTTCTTCTTTTTTGTTTTTTCGAGACAGGGTTTCTCTGTGTAGTTCCAGCCTGGTCTACAGAGTGAGTTCCAGGACAGCCAGGTCTACACAGAGAAACCCTGTCTTGAAACCCCCCCCCCAAAAACAAACAAAAAAACCAAACGGGGCCGGGTGGTGGTGGCACACGCCTGTAATCCCAGCACTTGGGTGGCAGATGCAGGCGGATTTCTGAGTTCAAGGCCAGCCTGGTCTACCGAATGAGTTCCAGGACAGCCAGGGCTAGACAGAGAAACCCTGTCTCGAAAAACAAAACAAAACAAAACAAAACAAAACAAAAAAAAAAAACCAAACGGCATATACTGACTTCTTTCGATATGCAATTGAGGAAGACATAGAACTTGATTTTCCTGCCTCGTCCTGGGAAGTGTAGGAACTACAGGCTTTTGCTACCATGTCCTTTCATTAAGCAAAATATTAAATACATTCTAAAAGTGTTCAGTTTTCATGATGAGTACAGTATGTGTTCGTCTTTTTGTTCCCCATGATATAGGGTTTTTCTGTTTAACAGAACCTGGGCTATCCTGGACTCACTTGTAGACCAGGCTTGTCCTCTGCCTCCCGAGTCCTGGGATCAAAGGCACTGAGCCACCATGCCGGGTTTCTTTCCTATATGTTAGGCAAATGTCCTGTCCTGTCTGTCCTGTTGTGTTTCCCCCGCCCGCCCCCCCCCACTACGCCCCCCCCCCAGTCCTTTAACTTCATTTTTTTGAACAAGGTCACACTGAGGATAGGTGTAATGGCTTTCTGCATACCTTGCCTAGTTCCCACCTTAAACATAAAGCAGGACATGGGGCTCAGCAACTGACCCTGTTAAGTTTGAAGAATCTCAGTGAGGTTTAAGAAGCCTGTGGGAGATGGTGGTATACCTTCAACCCCAGCCTTCAACCCCAGCACCAGGGAGGTAAAACTGGAGGAGTGTTGGGGGGGGGGGAGTGGAAGATTTCTGTGAGTTGGAGACCAGCCTGGACTAGAGAGCAAGCAGCAGGAGCAGACCAGCCAAAGCAACACAATGATCCTTGGATCAAGACTTTCCAAGAGTCTTATTGAGAAATCCATCTCAAACCTACACTATTTTCACCAGGATTCTTTAGTTTGGTTTTTTGTTTTTTGTTTTGTTTTGTTTTGTTTTTTTGGTTTTTTTTTTTGTTTTTTTGTTTTTTTGGTTTTGAGACAAAGGGTTTCTCTGGGTAGTCCTGGCTGTCCTGGAATTCACCCTGTAGACCAGGCTGGCCTCCAGAAATCCGCCTTTCTCTGCCTCCCAAGTGCTGGGATTAAAGGCATGAGCAACCACGCCCAGCTTTGGTTTTGTGTTTGGGACAGGGTTTTTCTGTGTAGCCCTGGCTGTCCTGGAACTCACGCTGTAGACCAGGCTGACCTTGAACTCAGAAATCGCTTGCCTCTGCCTCCCAAGTGCTGGGATTAAAGGCGTGTTAAGTTTGATGATACCTGGTGGCTTCTGGTCCATGGTTGAAGAAATATTTGATTCCGGAGGATATGCTGCGGCTGGCTCCTCGGTATATGGGACAAGGGTTAAAACCACACTTTCTTCATCCTCGGCTTCCTCAGATTGGCTCTGCGAAGGGAAGCAGGGGGGGAAGGGTGAACCCATTTATCATCAGTTTTAGTGTTGAAATAAGACATCAGGAAAAGGGATGATGAAAGGGACCAAACCCCCGTGGAAGGACTTTCTAAGGCTCAGAAAAGCAAGGCATAAACCAGGGAGTTGAGGAAGTTCCTGGGAGTTTGGTCCACTTCCCTCCTATTGAAATCTCTTCAACACCAACACTATCACACTTGAAAATGCTGTGGGTCCCCACCACCCATTTGTATAGCACCTTTTCAAAATTTCCCACACACAAATCTACTTCTGTTACCATAAAAACAAAAAACAAAACAAACAAACAACAACAACAAAAAAAAAAAACCACAACACTGGGGGTGGAATGGAGACAGGAATGGCAGATGCCTCTAATCCCAGCTCCTGGGAGGCAGAGGCAGGCATATCTAGGCCAGCTTGGTCTATACAACAAATTCCAGGACAGCCAGACCCTGTCTGGAAAAGCCAAATAACTACAAAACACACAAACAAACAGCAATAACAACAAAAACCAAGCAAGCAAGCAAACAAACAAACAAAAACTAAGCCAAAGGAACACGATGAGGCCTAAAAGCAGTAATGACTTGGCCTGGCCAGATCTATCTCTTAGTTTGGTTGGTAGAGTGGTCCTTAACTGGCCCAGAATTACACAATCTCAGATGGGGAAACCTACCATTAAACCAGGCATTAGAAGTACAGTGAACTGCTTACTTCTCATTAGGAAAGAAAAAGTTACTTATTTTTTTAA
>OZ030018.1:51504886-51519886 GCA_964023405.1 Apodemus agrarius
TACCATCAGAGAGCATCCTCAGCTGTGCTGGGCCCCTTTCTCAGCACTTCATCCCAGGAGACTGCAAAGAGCATCCCTTCGCAGATGTGACCTCACTCAGCGTCTCCGTCCCTGCAGGTCTGTTTTCTTCAGCCTCATCATTCCTTCATCCCCCCTTTGCCTTTAAACCTGAGTAATTCCACTTGGATCAACATTGGTTTTCCACTCTGGCTAAGAATCATCTTAGCACTGACTCTCTCATCTCCTAGGATTCTTCTTTTTTTTAATATTTATTTATTATATGTAGGTACACTGTAGCTGTCTTCAGACACACCAGAAGAGGGTGTCAGATCTCATTACAGATGGTTGTGAGCCACCATGTGGTTGCTGGGATTTGAACTCAGGACCTCTGAAAGAGCAGTCAGTGCTCATAACCGCTGAGCCATCTCTCCAGCCCATCTCCCAGGAGAAACTGTTCTCGATGAGATGAATTCATGACTATATCCATAGATTGGTCCCAGTCTGGCTCTGTTGGGGATGGTTCTCCTAACCCCTCCTTCAGGTCTTTTGGCATTATATTCTCTCTGTTTTGCCAGCCCAGAACTTTGTTATACAGGACCTCATCCTGAAGAGAACTTAGACATGTGTGTGTGTGTGTGTGTGTGTGTGTATATGTGTGTACACACACGCGCACTACCCTATATGCATGCACATCAGAGTCTCATTAACTCACCTAAACTGACCTTGAATGTACTATAACCAGGCAAATTTTAACCTGTGATTTTTTTTTTCCTACTTCCAGAGTGGCTGAAATTATAGACCATTGACATGGGCCACAAGACTCAGCTAAGAATCAGTTATTTTTTGTTTGTTTTAACTTTCTGAATTATTCTGCCTCTGCTGCCTAGTTCATGGATGACTACTGTCAAACTTACTTCCAACCCCACCATTTGTCAGTATCCACGTCAACTTCCTCCCATCTCACTGCACACACATGGCGCAGACAGACATGCAGGCAATACAAGTATACACATAAAACCAAAATAAATAAAACCTCAAAACTGTTATCTTATTTTCTGTTTTTTAATTAAAAATGTTGTCTCATTATTTTTATGTGTCTGTTTTTCCTGTTGTATATCTGTGTGCACCACATATGTGCTTGGTGACATGGAGGTCAAAACATGGTGTATCCTCTAGAGCTAGAGCTCTGGATGGTTGTGGGCCTCTATATAGGTCCTGTGACCCAAGCTCCAAGCTCATGGCAATAGGACAGCAGCTGCCTTGCAATCCACATGTTTTCCTTTCTTTCTTTCTTTTTTTTTTTTTTTTTTTAATTTTTTTTTTTTTTTTTTTTGGTGTTTTGAGACAGGGTTTCTCTGTGTAGTCCTGGCTGTCCTGGAACTCACTCTGTAGACCAGGCAGGCCTCGAACTCAGAAATCTGCCTGCCTCTACCTCCCAAGTGCTGGGATTACAGGCATGCGCCACCCACACCCAGCCTTGTTTTCCTGTTTTTCAAGGCTTAGCATCTTCATGCCTTTAGGTTCAATTCCTTCACGGGTTCTTCAAGAAGCACCTGGAGATAGTGGCTGAGGTAATATGGTCGCATGTGGGTGCCACCAAGTAGATCCCTCCAATCAGCATAGGGAGCACAAACCTTCTCCATTAGAGTCGTGGAAGCTACAGTCGCTACTAATGGGGAGAAAACGAGAACACACACACACACAGGGGGGGGAGGTGTTGGGGGGATTCTGGGATTGTTACCAGGGGTCTATGCCCATTTCCAGTAATGGCATCTTAATTAAGGAAGCACACACAGATTACATGATAGCAAGGAAACTTTATTCCAAACCAACGTGATGATTGCAGACTGGATATGGTGCAAGCCAGCAGTTCAGAATTAGAACACTCAGGGCATGGTTACTGTTTGGGACTTCTTATTGTATGTGTTTGACTACACGTGTCTATCCATGACAATCGTGTCTGGTTCTGGGAAGTCCATCAGATTCCCTGTAACTGGAGTTATAAGGGGTTAAGAGACACTAGGCAAATACTGAGAATCTAATCCTGGTTCTCTAGAAGAGCAGCCAGTGCTCTTAACTTCTGACCCATCTCCCCAACCTAAATTTCTTTATTTTGACTGGCAGGTTTGGTCTCTGTATGCCTTTGCTCAAATGCACATTCTTTCCCAGGATGCAAGCCCAATTTTGCATAGCCATAAGATGAGGAAATGGGATTTTCCTCTAAAAGTTCAATCAAAGGACACAATCTTACTGCACAGTCACCCAAAACTAATTCAGGCTGGATTAGCACACTACCTTTCTGAAACTCAGGTATGTCCTAGAATACATTTGTGCAGAATCAGAGAAAAGGGGAATTAGTTATTGAAAGTGTCTAGGAGGGGGTGGAGTCTATTGTTTGCAGTGGGGAGCACAAGCACACTTAGAGAGTGGGGGTGCTAGGTGCATTAGATGAGGGGTGTGAGAACAGTCGGACCCAAGCCAAGTCCCAAGTTGCTAAGCCTCTCATTGCTCGCCTGACTCAGAATGGGGCTGGGCTAAGTCCCCCAAGGTATACAGGAAGAGGTGCCAGCCTGGTCTACAAGAGGTGAGTTCCAGGACAGCCAGGCTTCACAGAGAAACCCTGTCATGAAAAACCAAAAGAACTTGCAGGCCTTGCATAAACCAAGTGGTAGATTCTTAGCATCAAGGGGGAAATGGCAGCTTCTGGGGAAGCAGTGCATGGGTGTGGCAGGCAGGACAATCAGGACTCCAAGGTCATTCTCCCAGATTACTCACCTTATCTCAAACAAGACTAGGATTTGGGACCTCAGGATAAAACACTGCATCTTTACATTCAGGGCAAGAAGTCAAACAATAACCTGAGGCAGGAAAAGTGTAAAGGTGCAGCTGGGCTCCAGGATCCACTGGAAAGAGTCTCTGGCAGGAGGATTGCACCAAAACACCAACCCACCATCTCCAAGGTCTTTTACATTTTATAACAAGTTGATGGAGCTGAGGTCAGGAAGAAGGCATTCCAAGGAAAAGATAAGGCTCTACAGGGGGAAGAGACTCAGAATAAGAATGGAAGGGCAGGGTTGCTGGAGGGGATCTCAGAGATAAGAGAGGAAGAAGGTAGTAAGGAAAGGCTGGAGGGTCATCTGGAGAGCTCAGGCTTTTCCTCAGATGGAAGAGCCCTAGGAGATGCCAGTCAGGACCTGATTTTCCAGGGATCTTGAGCATTTTCCCAGGTTTGTTTTTTCCTTTAAAACACAAAAGCCTATACAAGTACAAACAAACAAAAACCTCTGCTGGGCATAATAGAGCAAACCTTTAATCCCAGCATAGGAGGCAGAGGCAGGAATTCTAAGCTAACCTTGTCTGTAGTTCTGGGACACCCAGGCAGGCTACACAGGGAAACCAGTCTCACCTTCATTCCCAATTCCTTCCTTCTTTTCTTTCTTTTTTGTTGTTCTTGAGAGACAGGGTTTCTCTGTGTAGCCTGGCTGTCCTGGAACTCTGTAGACCAGACTTGCCTCCCAACTCAGAAACCTGCCTGCCTCTGCCTCCCAAGTGCTGGGATTTAAGGCGTGCGCCACCACTGCCCGGAACCAATTCCTATTACTGTAAATAATCTGGGCATCCCATTACCCGATTACTAATACTGTTTTTATTTTAAAATTTCTTATGTGCTGTAGTGTATATATGGAGGTCATTAAAAAAAACAAACAAACAAACAAACAAAAAAAAACAGTCCTTGCTGTCCTGGAACTCAATATGTAGACCAGGCTGGGATTAAATGCATGTGTAGAGTGTAGCCACAACTAGTCACTGAAAAACACTGATTTTTCCCTTTTATCATGTGGGTGTAAGGAACCAAACTCAGGTAGTTAGGCCTCGGTAACAGGTACTTTTACCTGATAATCTACCCTCACAGGCCCAATATTAATGTTTTAAGATATTCTGTTATATGTTCTATAACCATGCCGAGGCCGAGGATGTCTTTGTCCTGTATTAGTTCTGGGACTACAGGTGAGGGTCACTATAGTCCTGCCCTAACATAGCTTCATACATGGTAGACAGCCCTTCACCAGTGCGCCACTACAGCCTGAGCCCTTTCTCCCTTGTATCCTAACTAGAAAAAAATGTATCGTTCCAGACTTTAGGAGCCGGGTTATGACAGCTCACTGCTGTCACAGAAGCAGGAAGGCTGCTGATGAGTTTCAGGATGGCCTGAGTTTAAAAAAAAAAAAGGGGGGGGGCTGGAGAGAAGGCTCAGCTGTTAAGAGCACTGACTGCTCTTCTGAAGATCCTGAGTTCAAATCCCAGCATCCACATGGTGGCTCACAACCATCTGTAATGAGTTCTGACTCCCTCTTCTGGAATGTCTGAAGACAGCTACTGTGTACCCACATATAATAAATAAATAAATAATCTTAAAAAAAAAAAAAAAAAAGCTGGGCGGTGGTGGCGCACGCCTGTAATCCAGCACTTGGGAGGCAGAGGCAGGGGGATTTCTGAGTTCGAGGCCAGTCTGGTCTACAGAGTTGAATTCCAGGACAGCTGGGGCTACATAAAGAAACCCTGTCTCAAAAAACAAAAAAAAAATTTTTTTTTCAAGATGCCCCATACAGTGAAACATCTCCAAATCAAGGATATTTGAAGCCGGGAGTGCTGGCACATGCCTGTAATCCCAGCACTTGGGAGGCAGAGGCAGGCGCAGATTTCTGAGTTCAAGGCCAGCCTGGTCTACAGAGTGAGTTCCAGGACAGCCAGGACTACACAGAGAAACCCTGTCTTGAAAAACCAAAAAAAAAAAAAAAAAAAAAAAAAAAGATATTTGAGAATGTGAGCTGGAGACAGTTTGACGGCTCTAGAGGACTCGCTGCCTTCCCAGAGGGCCCAAGTTTGTTTGTTTGTTCTCGGCATCCATGCTGGGCAGTTTATAGCTACCCATGTTGTCTCCATCTTCGGAGGATATTATGGTCTCTTCTGGCTTCTTTGGGCTTCCACACATACATGCACACATACGCACACCTTCAACAGGCAGGTAGCAAGCTTTTTCCTGCAGCTTTGTGAGTTTTACTGTGGTTTCCAAAGAACCTGACACCCTAACTAAGTCTCACTAATGGCAGCATGGTAGATGTTATACAAGAGGAGGGAAACAAGCTATTGGAATGGTGGAATGGTTATTATCAGTTATCAACTTGCCCTCAGAAATTTGGGTTTATTTAAGAGTGTTAGAAGCAGAAAAGGGGGGGGGGCCTACTAGGCTCACCTAGTAATTACTCTAACCACAGGGCTAACCAAAACTGATTGCTTCTTCATGACTAGATTCATATTAAATCTTTTCTGGCAAAGCAATTATCAGTAATAACTGCATGTTCCATTGTATCACATTAATGACACTTTTTATTTATTTATTTATTTTACCATTCTCACTAAGGTAGCCTTATGCTTAAATGCCTTGTGGGAAACCCACTGTTTGTTGGTTAGTGAATCTAGGTCTCCCGTGAATACTAAGGCTCTAATTTACTGTTCAGCCCTTCCTTCCTTCCTTCCTTCCTTCCTTCCTTCCTTCCTTCCTTCCTTCCTCTTTTTGGTTTTTCGAGACAAAATATTCTCTGTGTAGCCTTGGCTGTCCTGGAACTCAGAAATCCGCCTGCTCCTGCCTCCCAAGTGCTGGGATTACAGGCGTGCGCCACCACTGCCCAGCTGTTCAGCAGTCACTCCATTGAGACAATCTGGCCATACTGACTCCACTGGTCTTGTATATAATGCAGGCAGTCCTTGAACACATGATCTTCCTTTGGCTGGGATTTTAGACCCACATCACTAGTCCCAGTTGAAGACATTTAATGTTGATGGGAAAAGCTCCATCTGACTGAAAGATATTTTCCTCGAATGATCTTGGATATTTAACTCAACTGTAATCTTTAAAATATCTTCAGGCCTTGTTGCTATTCTCTCCAAATCCTGGCCAGGAACACTTGGGGAAATACACACACACACACACACACACACACACACACAGTCAGGACACATGTGGAGCCTCCACCAACAATGGTTTGGCAAGACCTCTAACTAATGTACTTTCCATGCCCTTAGACGGAAAATGGAGGGCCGTCACAGGGAAACCACATGCCAGGATTCCTACTGAAATCTACATGCAGGCATGCCACACACACTTGTGCACAGGGACCTAACTCTGGCTGGACTCTAACATCTAGTTGGAAAACTCAAATTCAAATAAATCTTATCCTACTCCCCAGGAGCACGGTCAGCACAGCAGCCATCCTCCCGTCGTGGACTTCCTGCAAGGCACTTGACTCCATGTCCTTTTCAGACAGGAGGCGGAGGCAGAAGCAAGGCTGGCTCGTTGAGTGTATGACGTCAAACACAAACAGCAGGGGTCCATTCCGAGATGACAGACAGAAACCCAGCAAGCTCACAGAAAGCTTCCGCCCTACCCTGTACTCAATCCCCCAAAGGAGGCAAGCAGGCGTGCTCCCAGTTCCTTATCTCCTTTACGGAATAACTGTGCATCGCTAGCACAGAGGACATCAAGTGGTGACAGTGGCCTTCACTCCCATTAAACCGTGAGCAAGGGGACTGTTAATAGCCTGGCTCTTCCTGGCTTGAGGGTGCCCCACCCTACCTCCCTCTGCTCCAAGCAATGTTCCAAAGTCCCTTCAAACTCTGTGTCCAGAGAGGCGCAGAAGGAACTCAGGGAAGAAGTAACCAATCAGACAGATAACAAAAACAAAAGCCACAAGCCAGGTTTGGTGAAATATTTTACAACAGCAGAAAACAAACCCAAGCACTAAACACTAACAACACACCACAACCCAGGGAAGAGGACAAGCAGAGGCTACAGGCACAAGCTAAGTCTTCACAGTTGACCGCTGAGGTGGCTATGACACCACTGTGCTGGTGACAGGACTAGCAACTGTTGTATCTGGAGATGCCATATGCCTGCCCCAGGATCTACTTGCAGCAAAACACATAGGATACTTTTTTTTTTTTTTTATTTTCACACAAGAGTAGGAGGCCACTCCCAGAGTCAGTCATCAAAATGAGCAGAGATGGCCTCATAGGCTTTTTCCAAACTGCTAGTACTTAAAGCATCAACTAACTTACAACAACCCATACTTTCTGGGTGAGAAAGGCACCTTCAAAGGCAGAGATCTGGATTTCCATCAGTCTCAAGGTCAGTGTCAGCTGCGGCTCTGCCCATCACACCACAAGAGGGATGTCGGCAGATGCTCAAACTGAGAGTCCTGTCCTTCATACTTCCATGCTCTTACTTAAGACCTTGTTCCTAGAAAACAAATTTATTCAGGATTCATCATTCATTTACTTTTGTCTTCCTTCCCCACTGGACTGCCCCACCCCTCCCCCACCTCTGGTGGAAGATCAGTCTTGCCCTAAACTCCCAATCATCCATCCCAGGCTATATTATAACAAGTTCTGGGATTACAAGGTATGTCATACCCAGATTAAAGACCAGAACGGGAATAGGCACTGAGATTTAAAAAAAGACACAAGATGTCCTGGGGCTGGCCGTGGTGGCACACACCTTGAATCCCAGCACTTGGAAGGGAGGGGCAGGCGAATTTCTGAGTTTCAGGCCAGCCTGGTCTATAGAGTGAGTTCCAGGACAGTCAGGGCTACACAGAGAAATCCTGTCTTGAAAACGAAAAAGGATCTGCTGGGAATGTATGCCTGAACCTCTGAGTTTCATCCCTGGCATAAACCAGGCCTGAGGGCACAGCTACAATCCCATGCTTAGAAGGTGGAGACAGGAGAGTGAGACCATCCAGGCTGGCTTCAGCAGTTTGATTAGATGAGCCTCGGTCTCCGCCCCTGCAGGTGTGCCTTAATGCCAAGTAGAAGGCAGAGGCAGGCAGACTTTTGGCTCCAACTTTGAGACTAGCAAGTTTCAGACCTATAAACAACGCAGCTCCTTGGAAGTTTACTTACATGAGTAAGATAAGTAATAATATTCAAACACAGCCAAGTAAAATTAACCTTTCCCTCAGGCAAGGGCAAGTGCCCACAGCACTCACCTATGAACACACTGGGGGCACAGCATGTTGTCCTCCAGGTGTGGGGGTGGGAATGTGCAGGCCGGAATCAGGAAGAGGGCAAGCGCCTGCCCTTTCTTATTAGGCACCCAGGCTTGTCCGGCGTGGAACTGCAGGCGAACCCAACCCTTTGAGCTCCCGGGAAGACTTGCCCCGTGAATCACACACCACATTTCTCCTGTGGAAGCAAAGAGAATAAACATGAACACACCAGTTTCAGCCTAGACTTGATGCCCCTCTGAAATGCCAGCCCTGGGGTAAGACTGGGAACCTAACCTTCATCTCAATTCCGTCTTGTACGTGAAAGTATACAAGAGATCTTCTTCAGGCTTTAGGGTTATAGGCAGAGCTCAACAATACAGTATTTGCTTTAGCCTGCAGAGTGATCCTAACACATCACACACACACCAAACAAAACTCCCTGATAATTGCTGGGTGGTGGTGGTCGCATATGATTTTAATCCCAGCATAAATAAGGAGGTAGAGGCAGGCTGTCAGGTTGAGATCGGCCTGATCTACAGAGCTTTCTTCCAGCACATCCTGAGCCAGAGAAAACAAGCAAGCAAGCAACAATCAAAAGACACCCTATAAACAAACAAATAAAAGGGGGCTGGAGAGATGGCTCGGCTCGGCGGTTAAGAGCACTGACTGCTCTTCCAGAGGTCCTGAGTTCAATTTACAGAGACTCATAACCACCTGTAATGGGATCTGATGCCCTCTTCTTGTGTCTGAAGACAGATACAGTGTACTCATAGAAATAAAATAAATGTTTAAAAAACCCAACCAATCAAACAAGAAAACCAACCAAACAAAGCCAAAAGACACCCCACCAGAAAACTGAAGGGTTTTCACGGAATAGGGTCCTACGAAGAAACTATGGTGGCCCTACAAATTAGACATCTACCTACCTGCTTGTCTCCCAAGTGCTATGGTTGGTTCCTCTGCAATAAGTGCTCTCAACCTCCTAGCCATCTTTCTAACCCTAGAATCAACCACTGTAATCACTCTAAGCATGATTTTCCTTCATTGCATTTCTCTTCTATTTGTTTTTTTCTTTTCTTTTCTTTTCTTTTCTTTCTTTCTTTCTTTTTTTTTTTTTTGGAGACAGGGTTTCTCTGTGTATCCCAGGCTGGCCTCGAACTCACTCTGTAGACCAGGCTGGCCTCGAACTCAGAAATCCGCCTGCCTCTGCCTCCCAAGTGCTGGGATTACAGGCGTGCGCCACCCTGCCCGGCCATAGAGAAGTGCATTGGCTGGGAAACAGAAGAGGGCATCGCATCCCATTACAGATGGTTGTGAGCCACCATGTGGTTGCTGGGATTTGAACTCAGGACCTCTGGAAGAGTAGTCAGTGCTCTTAACCGCTAAGCCATCTCTCCAGCCCTCTCCTATTTTTTTTTTTTTTTTTTTGGTTTTTAGAGACAGGGTTTCTCTGTGTGGTCCTGGCTGTCCTGGAACTTACTCTGTAGTCTGGGCTGGCCTCGAACTCAGAAATCCGCCTGCCTCTGCCTCCCAAGTGCTGGGATTAAAGGCGTGTGCCACCACGCCCTGCACCCTCTCCTATTCTTACTACATGAGCTCTTATTTTTTTTGAAAGTCTCACGTAGGCCTGGTTGAATTCAAACTCCCCATCCTCCTACTCAGACACTGGGATCATAGCCTCATGACATATTTGATTAGTTATGCTTATTTTACTAAAGAAGAAACTATAAATTGCTAACCCCACCAACTTAACAGATGCTAAGAGATCCCAGTCTTCAGCCCCAGACTCCGAATGAAAAAGATAGGAAGAAAGCACAGCAAGCACATTGCTTCTTGCTTGGTTAAGTTATTTTCAAAGTGTGACTTCCTGGATCAACAGCCTCATTATTGCCTGAGTAGCTCATAGGAATTCAAGGCAAAAGGCCATATACCTGTGCTATACTCTAAGATTCTTCTTTGTCTCACCAGGCTATTGTGGTGCATACTCCAGCACTCAGGAGGCAGAGGCAGGAGGATCCATGAGTTCAAGGCCAGTCTGATTTACTGAGCGAGTTCTAGGACAACCAGAGATACATATCCACCACCACCACCCCCCCAAAAAAACCAAAGATCCTTATCAAGGCAAAGAAATACTAGCTCTCATGGGCGAGGTCCAGGAATTACTCGTGGCTGTGACTGATTCTAACCTTGGACCTGTGCAGCTGTTGAGTTGGCTGGAATTGCCTCAAACTTCTTAGCACTGGATGCAAATCTGGCCCAAGATGCCAATACTGCCTCAGAGGAAGGTGTCGTCACAACCCTGGTGCTGACTTCTTCATAGAGCACTGGAGGATCGATGAGGGCCGGTATCTGTTCCTCTGGTACAGTGACGATTTCAAGGGGAGCTGTCACCTGAGACTCTTCCGGAGGTTCGGTCTTCAGTTTTTTGTGAGATGTCTTCAACCTGGCCTCTTTGGCTGATTCAGGCACATTCTTCAACTCGGGCTAGGGCATGATAGATAATGGGAAACATTAAGAGCTGACAGATCAGCGGGTAAGAAGAAGACACTCATCGTGAAAGAGACGGGGGTGATGGTGGGGCACGCCTTTAATCCCAGCACTTGGGAGGCAGAGGGAGGCAGATTTCTGAGTTTGAGGCCAGTCTGGTCTACAGAGTGAATTCCAAGAGAAACCCTGTCTTGAAAAACAAACAAACCAAAACAAAAAAACAAAAAAAACAAAAAACAAGACCTGAAGTCGCATCTCCATAAGCCACATACAAAAAAAAGATACTCAAAGTTGCTCACATCTGTAATTCCATTCTAATGCTCCTATAACAGGATGGGAGGAGGAAGCGGAGACTCCTGGCCAACTAGTTCAGTATATACATCAGCAAACAACAGAGACTCTGCCTTAAAACAAAGGAGAAAGCGAGGACCGGGGACGCCCAGTGTTGTCTTCTGACCTCCACGAACTCCCTGTAGCACATGTGCACCCACCAGCACGCCCACAGAAAATGGCGAGCAAGAGACGATGCAGTCAGTGGTCACAAGCACTTCCTACCTCTGCAGAAAGCGTGCCTTCCTCCACCACGTGAACGGTGGTTCCCTATTACAACTCTGGATACAGGGAATTCCGTCCCTCTTCTTGTGTCTGAAGACAGATACAGTGGAGGATTTCTGTGAGTTGGAGACCAGCCTGGTCTAGAGAGCAAGGAGCAGCAGACCAGTCAAAGTAACACAATGATCCTTGGATCAAAACCTTTGTCTTGACTTTCCAGAGTCTTACTGAGAAATCCATCTCAAACCTACACTATTTTCACCAGGATTCTTTAGGTTTTTTTTTTTTTTTTTTTTTTTTTTTTGGTTTTTCGAGACAGGGTTTCTCTGTGTAGTCCTGGCTGTCCTGGAACTCACCCTGTAGACCAGGCTGGCCTCCAGAAATCCTCCTGTCTCTGCCTCCTAAGTGCTGGGATTACAGGCGTGCGCCACCAAGTACGGCTTTGGTTTTGTGTTTGAGACAGGGTTTTTCTGTGTAGCCCTGGCTGTCCTGGAACTCACTCTGTAGACCAGGCTGACCTTGAACTCAGAAATCCGCCTGCCTCTGCCTCCCAAGTGCTGGGATTAAAGGCGTGTTAAGTTTGATGATACCTGGTGGCTTCTGGTCCATGGTTTAAGAAACATTTGATTCCGGAGGATATGCTGTGGCTGGCTCCTCGGTATATGGGACCAGGGTTAAAACCACAGTTTCTTCATCCACGGCTTCCTCAGATTGGCTCTGCAAAGGGAAGCGGGGTGTGTGTGTGTGTGTGTGTGTGTGTGTGAATTGTGCTTACTTTTGAGGCAAGGCTGCTGAACCCATTTACCATCAGAGTTTTAGTGTTGAAATAAAGAAGAGGACGACATCAGGAAAAGGGATGCTGAAAGGGACCAAACCCCCGTGGAAGGACTTTCCTAGGCTCAGAAAAGCAAGGCATAAAACAGGGAGTTGAGGAAGTTCCTGGGAGTTTGGTCCACTTCCCTCCTATTGAAATCTCTTCAACACCAGCACTTTCAAACTTGAAATAATGCTGTCGGTCCCCACCACCCATTTGTATAGCGCCTTTTCAAAATTTCCCAGACACAAATCTACTTCTGTTACCATAAAAACAAAAAACAAAACAAACAAACAAAAAACCACAGCACTGGGGGTGGAATGGAGACAGGAAAGGCAGATGCCTCTAATCCCAGCTCCTGGGAGGCAGAGGCAGGCATATCTAGGCCAGCTTGGTCTATACAACAAATTCCAGGACAGCCAGACCCTGTCTGGAAAAGCCAAATAACTACAAAACAAACAAACAAACAACAATAACAAGAAAAACCAAGCAAGCAAACAAACAAACAACAACAACAACAAAAAAAAACTAAGCCAAAGGAACACGATGAGGCCTACAAGGAGTAATGACTTGGCCTGGCCAGATCTATCTCTTAGTTTGTTTGGTAGAGTGGCCCTTAACTGGCCCAGAATCACACAATCTCAGATGGGGAAACCTACCATTAACCCAGGCATTAGAAGTACAGAGAACTGCTTACTTCTCATTAGGAAAGGAAAAAAAAGTCACTTATTTTTTTAAACATATAAGTTATCAAAAATTTCCACTTAATTTTAGCTCACCTTCCCAGTAGGTTTTTATCCTAACTACAACACTCCTTGTCTGGGACCTTTTACTGCTTTATCTAGGAAACAGTATCATTTCACTCCCAGAAAATACATAGTATCAAGTGGGGGGGGGGGTAAAAAAAAAAAAAGTAACAAGCAGAGAGGATTCCAAGACTGAGGCTTTAACACCCACCCCCCTCACCCCCCCCGCAGCTCCTCAGAAGCCAGACAGGAGACCTAAAAGACTGAAAAAGAGAACATCACTTCTCTTAGAAAGCAAAGTTACCTTGTAGTAATTCTCCGGGTCGAAGTATGACATTTTCAGCCAGGCTTGGGGGAAGACAAAGGCAGCAGTTGAATGGATGCTGACTTCTTTTATAGGTAAATGACGCCTTGTACTTCCTGTCTTCCTGTGGCCCAATGGAGCTCTTGCCCCTCCTCCTCTCCCCACCCTCTTCTCCTTTTTTTGTTTGTTTTGTTTTGTGTTTTTCGAGACAGGGTTTCTCTGTGTAGTCCTGGCTGTCCTGGAACTCACTCTGTAGACCAGGCTGGCCTCGAACTCAGAAATCCGCCTGCCTCTGCCTCCCAAGTGCTGGGATTACAGACGTGTGCCACCACCGCCCGGCCACCCTCTTCTTGACAGCGATTTTATCAGTTCTCTTGGCCCCAGTAGAGAATTGTCAGCTCAAAGCTGAGTTCTTAAGTAAATCAACAAGCCGGCCCCGCCTCCTTTTTTTTTTTTTTTTTTTTTTTTTTTCCAATTTAGACTTTAGAGCTTGTCCCGCTGGCCAATGGCCTGGATGCAGAAATGGAAGCGGGAGGGTCGTGACCTAGAGCTCTGACTGGACGACCTAGAAAGACCCTCCCTCAGGGTGGTGCAGGCTGGAGATCTCAGAGCCTTGGAGGCTGAGCCAGGAATGATGGAGGCTTTAAACCTTCAAATCGGAGGGTTTAAACCGCTACTGTTCCTACTAAGGCAGAGACAGGACACCTAGAAAAAGGGAGAAACAAACTTTCCCACTCAGCCTGGTTTGCAGAGTGTCTAAAACAAACAGACAAACAAAAAGTAAATAATAAAATAAAAGCCATGCGGTGGTGGCAGCGGCGCACGCCTTTAATCCCAGTACTTGGGAGGCAGAGGCAGGCGGATCTCTGGAGTTAGAGGCCAGCCTGGTCTACAGAGTGAGTTCCCGGACAGCCAGGACTACAGAGAAACCCTGTCTCGGGGGTGAGGGGTGTGGGGGTGGGTGGGTGTGAAAGGAAGCTGTGCCTATCTCCTGAATCATTCCTTTGAGGGTGTGTCCAGGAATCTGTGTTTCCATGATCCCCTCAGGTGCTTCGACGGTCTAGTAACACTGGTTTTAGAGGTAGACCAATAATAGTAGACAAGCCTTGCTCCTCTTGTGGGAAAGAAACTGTCCATATGTCCAGGGACTTAAGGACAGGCAAGGACTCCTCATTCCCATGTGGGTACCATATTCCTGCTTTGGATGATTAAGAAGGGTGACCTAGTGGCCTGAGGTTCGTGGCATTTGAGATAAAGCCCGGTGCTGTCGCTCAGGTTGTCCTTGGACTTGTGACGATGCTTTGGCCTCAGCCTCCGACTGATACAGTCTGGATCACTGGTGGGAGCCTCTATGCCCCATTCACATGCTAGAGTTCTTTCTGAGGGAGACTTTCTGACCTCCGAGGGTACTTGGTGGTATGCCTGTGCAAACGTACCGGAAAACATCTATACATAAAATAAAGTTTAAATTGGAATTTAAAAGGCAACACAGCCTTTTCGCTAAAGCTGGGTGGCAAAATGTAGTGCCACCCATTGTGAAGAGCCAAGACAGACCGCAGGAGAGTTCCAGGTTAGCCAAGAATACACAGCGAGGCCCGTCTGAGATAAACAAAATAAATAGTTTAGCCAGGTTTTGTTTTGTTTTGTTTTGTTTTTCGAGAGAGGGTTTCTCTGTGTAGCCCTGACTGTCCTGGAACTCACTCTGAAGACCAGGCTGGCCTGGAACTCAGAAATTCGCCTGCCTCTGCCTCCCAGAGTGCTGGGATTACAGGTGTGTGCCAACCACCACCTGGCCACCGCCTGGCTTTATGATCCCCTTCTAGGACACTATATCAGTACACACTGGGCAGGACAGAGAACCAGCTAAGAACAGGGAACCTAAACATGTCTTGGTTGATATGACTAGGCAGTGGAAATGACAAACACTCAAAATTTCTTTGTCTTCTCGTTTAAAAAAAAATCAGTCTTAGCACACATCCTTAGTGCTAGCATTCAGGCAGGAAGCACAGGCAGGTAGATCTCTGTAAGTTCGAGGCTAGCCTGATCTACAGA
>OZ030018.1:51522386-51647386 GCA_964023405.1 Apodemus agrarius
TCATCATCAGATCAGCAGGCTAGCATGGAACACACATAGATCTTCCTGTCTCTGCCTCCCGTGTGTTGGGATCAAAGCCAGCTGGAAACAGTTGCTTCTAGATTTTTGCCTTTACAAGTAAGTCCTGCTTGATGGATTCTAGAAGACTCTGGGCTCATTTGTGCCTGGCCAGTGGACAAGCACTGACCTGATGATGGTCTAGCAGATGGATGCCTGGTGTTAAGACATAAAGCTAGCCGGGCGGTGGTGGCACACGCCTTTAATCCCAGCATTTGGGAGGCAGAGGCAGGCGGATTTCTGAGTTCGAGGCCAGCCTCGTCTACAAAGTGAGTTCCAGGACTGCCAGGGCTAGACAGAGAAACCCTATCTGGGGGTGGGGGTGGGGGAAAAGAGGTAAAGCTATAATTGGTTCAAAACACGAGCTTCAATCCCTGGGATTGCTTCAATCCCTGTGATCGGCTCAAATCAATGGCTACGCTTATTTGAAACAAAGGATTGTTATTGTCCAAACCTCTTCCTCTCAGGAAAATTAAGCCAGCTTCTCTGGGTCAGTGACTCAGCTGGAAGTCATTTTGTTCTTGTTTTGCCTCTTGTGTTAGAAAAAAAAATTTTTTTTTGTTTTTTTTTCGAGACAGGGTTTCTCTGTGTAGTCCTGGCTGTCCTGGACTTCACTCTGTAGAAGAGGCTGGCCTCAAACTCATAAATCCGCCTGCCTCTGCCTCCCAAGTGCTAGGATTACAGGCGTGCGCAACCACCGCCCAGCTTTTTTTTTTGGTTGAAAATGGTTTTTGTTTTGTTTTGTTTTGTTTTGTTCTTGTTCTTGTTTTGTTTTTTTGCCAGGCAATGGTGGCACATGCCTTTAAACCCAGCACTTGAGGCAGAGGCAGGCGGATTTCGGAGTTCAAGACCAGCCTGGTCTATAGAGGTGAGTTCCAGGATAGCCAGGGCTACACAGAGAAACCCTGTCCTGAAAAACAAAACAAAACAAAAATTTAAAAAAATAGGAAAGAACGAGAGAAAATGTTTTTGTGAAGTGAAATTTGCTGTGTAGTACAGGCTAGCCTTGAATTATTGATCCACCATGGCTGACTTGATCCTGTCTTCAGTGGGTAACTACCCTTGAAGATCCCTTGCTCCCCTAGCCTCTGACTCTTCTTTTTTGTTGTTGTTGTTTCTATTTTTTGAGACAGAGTCTCAGGGAGCTTAGGTTGACTTACTATGTGGCAGAGACAGAAGGATGAACTTCAGTCTCTGCCTCTGCTTCTCAGGAGCTGGGGTCACAGGTGTGTGCCACCACAATCAGTTTGTGCACCAAAAGGGACCAACCCCGGGGTCTCGGGGGATGTTTGGAAGCTCTAACCATTGCTGTACCTTCCTCTTCCCCTTGACTTCTTTGCTTGTTGATGTTGGATTACAGCCTCTTGACTGCCTGTTTGCTTTGCCAGGGGCCCCAGGCTCTTAGTCCTTGAGGTCAGGGCCCTCTGACTTCTTGGGAGTGCTAGCCTGCTGGCTTACAGTGCCATAACCTAGTTGTATTATTCCAGGCTCTGTTATCCCCCAACTGATATTATGGCTCAATCCCATGACTACCACTCCTACCATCAGAGAGCATCCTCAGCTGTGCTGGGCCCCTTTCTCAGCTCTTCATCCCAGGAGACTGCAAAGAGCATCCCTTCGCAGATGTGACCTCACTCAGCGTCTCCGTCCCTGCAGGCCTGTTTTCTTCAGCCTCATCATTCCTTCATCTCCCCTTTGCCTTTAAACCTGAGTATTTCCACTTGGATCAACATTGGTTTTCCACTCTGGCTAAGAATCATCTTAGCACTGACTGTCTCATATCCTAGGATTCTTCTTTTTTTGTTTTTTGTTTTTTTTTTAATATTTATTTATTATATGTAAGTACACTGTAGCTGTCTTCAGACACATCAGAAGAGGGTATCAGATCTCATTACAGATGGTTGTGAGCCACCATGTGGTTGCTGGTATTGAACTCAGGACCTCTGGAAGAACAGTCAGTGCTCATAACCGCTGAGCCATCTCTCCACTGAGCCATCTCTCCAGCCCATCTCCTAGGATTCTTTCCCCCATGCTGTGTTCCAAGCTGGAGAAACTGTTCTCGATGGGATGAATTCATGACTATATCCATAGATTGGTCGCCCTATGGCTCTGTTGGGGATGGTTCTTTTAACTCCAGACTTCAGGTCTTTAGGCGTTATATTCTCTTTTGCCATCCCAGAACTTTGTTATATAGGACCTCATCCTGAAGAGAACTTAGAAATGTGTGTGTGTGAAAGCCTGTGTGCATGCACATCAGAGTCTCATTAACTCACCTAAACTGACCCTGAATGTACTATAACCAGACGAATTTTTTTGTTTGTTTGTTTTTTTCAAGACAGGGTTTCTCTGTGTAGTCCTGGCTGTCCTGGAACTCACTCTGTAGACTAGGCTGGCCTCAAACTCAGAAATCCGCCTGCCTCTGCCTCCCAAGTGCTGGGATTACAGGCATGCGCCACCACGCCCGGCAGTTTAACCAGACGAATTTTAATCTGTGGGTTTTTTTTCCTACCTCCAGAGTGGCTGAAATTATAGACCATAGACCTGGGCCACAAGGCTCAGATAAGAATCAGGTATTTTTTGTTTGTTTTAACTTTCTGAATTATTCTGTCTCGGCTGCCTAGTTCATGGATGACTACTGTCAAACTTACTTCCAACCCCACCATTTGTCAATATCCACGTCAAATTCCTCCCATCTCACTACACACACATGGTGCACAGACAGACATGCAGGCAATACAAGTATACACATAAAACCAAAATAAATAAAATCTCAAAACTGTTATCTTATTTTGTTTTTTAATTGAAAATGTTATCTCATTTTTATGTGTCTGTTTTTCCTGTTGTATATCTGTGTGCACCACATATGTGCTTGGTGACATGGAGGTCAAAACATGGTGTATCCTCTAGAGCTAGAGCTCTGGATGGTTGTGAGTCTCTATATAGGTCCTGTGACCCAAGCTCCAAGCTTCTGGCAATAGGACAGCAGCTGTCTTGCAATCCAGATGTTTTCCTGTTTTTCAAGGCTTAGCATCTTCCTGCCTTTAGGTTCAGTTCCCTCATGGGTTCTTCAAGAAGCACCTGGAGATAGTGGCTGAGGTAATATGGTCACATGTGGGTGCCACCAAGTAGATCCCTACAATCAGCATAGGGAGCACAAACCTTCTCCATTAGAGTCGTGGAAGCTGCAGTCGCTACTAATGGGGAGAAAACACACACACACCCGTGCACGCTGGGATGGGGGTGGGGTGGGGAGTGGGGGGGGGGGGGGGGGGGGCGGGGGGTTGTATTTGGGGATTGTTACCAGTGGTCTATGGCCATTTCCAGTAATGGCATCTTAATTAAGGAAGCACACACAGATTACATGATAGCAAGGAAACTTTATTCCAAACCAACATGATGGTTGCAGATTGGATATGGTGCAAGCCAGCAGTTCAGAATTAGAACACTCAGGGCATGGGTTACTGTTTGGGACTTCTTATTGTATGTGTTTGACTACACGTGTCTATCCATGACAATCGTGTCTGGTTCGGGGAAGTCCATCAGATTCCCTGTAACTGGAGTTATAAGGGGTTAAGAGACACTAGGCAAATACTGAGAATCTAATCCTGGTTCTCTAGAAGAGCAGTCAGTGCTCTTAACTTCTGACCCATCTCCCCAACCTAAATTTCTTTATTTTGACTGGCAGCTTTGGTCTCTGTATGCCTTTGTTCAAATGCACATTCTTTCCCAGGATGCAAGCCCAATTTTGCATAGCCATAAGATGAGGAAGTGAGATTTTCCTCTAAAAGTTCAATCAAAGGACACAATCTTACTGCACAGTCACCCAAAACTAATTCAGGCTGGATTAGCACACTACCTTTCTGAAACCCAGGTATGTCCTAGAATACATTTGTGCAGAATCAGAGAAAAGGGGAGTTAGTTATTGAAAGTGTCTAGGAGGGGGTGGAGTCTATTGTTTGCAGTGGGGAGCACAAGCACACTTAGAGAGTGGGGGTGCTAGGTGCATTAGATGAGGGGTGTGAGAACAGTCGGACCCAAGCCAAGTCCCAAGTTGCTAAGCCTCTCATTGCTCGCCTGGCTGAGAATGGAGCTGGGCTAAGTTCCCCCAAGGTATACAGGAAGAGGTGCAAGAACAGACAGAGACAGAGGCTGCCAGCTTCAGGACCAGCTCCGGAGATCCACGGCCAGTCAGCTTCAAGGAGATCAATAGACTTCGGGCAGAGTTGGAGCTGAAGATCTTGGAGGGCAATGCTGCAGAAATGTTAGGAGCAGGAAGACAGTGGAAGTGGACCCTTGACAACTTACAGATGGAGCCTCCCTGAGGATGAAGACCAGGACAGGGTGCCCCGGAGGTCATGGCAGCAGCATCGGCGGTGAATGAATACATGGTCTGGAGTTGGTGGTGCTGTGCAGGGAGGTTTGGAAGGTGTAGCTTTGCTGGAGGAAAGTGTGTCACTGGCAGGGGGAGGGGAGGGAGGAGAGGGAGGCTCTGAGCTCTTAAAATTTCCCCCTGCTTCCTGCTTGCCATCTGAGATATATGCTAACTTGGTTCTGCCTGTCAGAGACTGGGATCCGCCCTGGAACCCTAAGCCCCAGTAAACCCTTTCTCCTCTAGGTAATCCCTGTCTTGGTGTTTTACCATGGCAACAGGAAAGGAAGTGCTGTAGGTGGCTACTGCAGTAAACACACCAGGGAGCTGTGGAGGGTGCAGGGAGGCGGGCCGGTGGGACAGAGATGCTGGAGACAGGAGTGATATCAGGTTTCCTGGATCAGCAGGAGCTGAAGCAGGCAGGCAGCCTCTGCCAGGAAGAAACTGGGGGAAGAGAAGATTCTATAGAATGTCGAGTTATGGTCACGTATTTCCCCCCCCCCTCTATCTCTCTCTCTCTCACACATACACACACACACACACACACACACACACACACACACCAGGCTTGCCTCGAACTCACAATTCCACTTGCCTCTCCCTCCCAGATGCTGAGATTAAAGGCATGAACCACCATATCTGGCTAACACCCACATTTTGATTAAGACCAGGTATGGAAGAGCAAGAGAGAGCGAGAGCTAGAGCAAGAAGAGGGAGAGGGAGAGCTAGAGAGGGAGAGGGAGAGGGAGAGGGTGAGGGAGAGGGAGAGAGGGAGGGGGTAGAGGGAGAGAGAGAGAGAGAGAGAGAGAGAGAGAGAGAGAGAGAGAGAGAGAGCTGGAAACCACCTCCAAATAAGAATTTAAAAGGAAATGAAGTTTCCTTCAGCCATCCTCTGAGGCCTCAAGAAAGGCATTTTCAACCCAGCACCCACTGAAAGACAGGGGACCCGCCTACCGCCACCACTCTGTCAATATGTGATACAATTGACACTGCTCCCATCTACTGAACGGTGTGTACCAAGTTGGCTGCACTGAGCCCCTGGGGATTGAATGTAAGCCTGTGCATTCAGTGAGCAAACACGACTCTCAGCCTTTGTAACAAGCCCCCATGATCAGTCAGTGGTCACAAACCTCAAAGGTCTTGCTGCTGTAGACCAAGCAGGCCAGCAGCAGCAGCAGCAAGGCCTGTGGTTCACAGCTCTGCAGACCTCCGTAGCTTCTCTCCTCTTTCCTTGAAGCCTCAGTCTCAGGACTCCACCTCAGACCCACATTAATCCCAAAGACCAGAATTCTCCACTCAGCTGGGAAAAGAAAACCTGCAGTGTTTTCCAGAATGACTGCTTTATTATTCCTCCAGATGCCCCCAATGTACAAGTCTTCTTGTGACCCTTAAATGTTTATTCTTGAACGTTTGTGTAATATTAGAGAAAATTTCCCACTAACTATGTATGTGGCCCAGGCTGGATTCAAGCTTCTTTCCACCTGCATCAGTCTAAGAGCTAGAATTACAGGTATGGGCCACTACTCCAAGACTGAGATTTTAAATTATATTCACTTGTTGTGCCTGTCTGTGTATGCCACAGTGATCTGGGAAGCTGAGAGTATAACATATGGGAATCAGTTTTCTCCTCCTACTCTGTGGGATCCAGGGACCAGAAGTCTGGCAGCAGGTACCTGTTCTATGTTCACTGGAGTTTCACGTGACTTCAGTTTCAGGGTACCCTTATATAGACAAGGTGTAAGCTGCCACTCGGGTACAGAGAACTGAACTGAGTTCCTCTGTACGAGCAGCCAGTGATCTTAACCCCGGGGTCTTCTCTCCTGTCCCCCTGCGGAAGATTTAAATACAGATTTCTAAGAAATTTACAATTCGTATTCTTTGCTGTTTTAAGGGGGGAAGGAAGCATGTGTAGTTATTTTCAGTGCTGGAAATGAACCAACATATGCTGAGCATCAAATATAGGATAGACCTCTGTTCTAGGGGGCTGACTGGAGAGCTAAGAACTTGCCTGCTGCTGGGCGGTGAGTGCATTCTGAGTTCGACACCAGCCTGGTCTACAAGAGTTGAGTTCCAGGACAGCCAGGCTACACAGAGAAACCCTGTCATGAAAAACCAAAAAAAAAAAAAAAAAAAAAAGGACTTGCCTGCCTTGCATAAACCAAGTGGTAGATTCTTAGCATCAAGGGGGAAATGGCAGCTTCTGGGGAAGCAGTGCATGGGTGTGGCAGGCAGGACAATCAGGACTCCAAGGTCAGTCTCCCAGATTACTCACCTTATCTCAAACAAGACTAGGATTTGGGACCTCAGGATAAAACACTGCATCTTTACATTCAGGGCAAGAAGTCAAACAATAACCTGAGGCAGGAAAAGTCTAAAGGTGCAGCTGGGCTCCAGGATCCACTGGAAAGAGTCTCTGGCAGGAGGATTGCACCAAAACCCCTACCCACCACCTCCAAGGTCTTTTACATTTTATAACAAGTTGATAGAGCTGATATCAGGAAGAAAGCATTCCAAGATAAGGGTCTATGGGGGGGGGGGGGAAGAGACTCAGAATAAGAATGGAAGGGCGGGGTTGCTGGAGGGGATCTCAGAGATAAGAGAGGAAGAAGGGAGTAAGGAAAGGCTGGAGGGTCATCTGGAGAGCTCAGGCTTTTCCTCAGAGGGAAGAGCCCTAGGAGATGCCAGTCAGGACCTGATTTTCCAGGGATCTAGAGCATTTTCCCAGGTTAGCCGATAAAGAACAAACAAACAAAAACCTCTGCTGGGCATAATAGAGCAAACCTTTAATCCCAGCACAGGAGGCAGAGGCAGGAATTCTAAGCTAACCTTGTCTGTAGTTCTGGGACACCCAGGCAGGCTACACAGGGAAACCAGTCTCACCTTCATTCCCAATTCCTTCCTTCTTTTCTTTCTTTTTTGTTGTTCTTGAGAGACAGGGTTTCTCTGTGTAGCCTGGCTGTCCTGGAACTCTGTAGACCAGACTTGCCTCCCAACTCAGAAACCTGCCTGCCTCTGCCTCCCAAGTGCTGGGATTTAAGGCATGCGCCACCACCGCCCGGAACCAATTCCTATTACTGTAAATAATCTGTGCATCCCATTACCCGATTACTAATACTGTTTTTATTTTAAAATTTCTTATGTGCTGTAGTGTATATATGGAGGTCATTAAAAAAAAAAAAAAAAAAAAAAAACAGTCCTTGCTGTCCTGGAACTCAATATGTAGACCAGGCTGGGATTAAATGCATGTGTAGAGTGTAGCCACAACTAGCCACTGAAAAACATTGATTTTTCCCGTTTATCATGTGGGTGTAAGGAACCAAACTCAGGTAGTTAGGCCTCTCGGTGACAGGTACTTTTACCTGATAATCTACCCTCAGGCCCAATATTAATGTTTTAAGATATTCTGTTATGGGTTCTATAACCATGCCGAGGCCGAGGATGTCTTTGTCCTGTATTAGTTCTGGGACTAGAGGCGAGGGTCACTATAGTCCTGCCCTAACATAGCTTCATATATGCTAGACAGCCCTTCACCAGTGCTCCACTACAGGCTGAGCCCTTTCTCCCCTGTATCCTAACTAGAAAAAAATGTATCCTTTCAGACTTTAGGAGCCGGGTTATGACAGCTCACTGCTGTCACAGAAGCAGGAAGGCTGCTGATGAGTTTCAGGATGGCCTGAGTTTAAAAAAAAAAAAGGGCTGGAGAGAAGGCTCAGCGGTTAAGACCACTGACTGCTCTTCCGAAGATCCTGAGTTCAAATCCCAGCATCCACATGGTGGCTCACAACCATCCGAAATGAGTTCTGACTCCCTCTTCTGGAATGTCTGAAGACAGCTACTGTATACTCACATATAATAAATAAATAAATAAATAAATAAATAGATAGATAGATAGATAAACAAACAAACAAACTTAAAAAAATAAAAAAAGCTGGGCGGTGGTGGCGCACGCCTGTAATCCAGCACTTGGGAGGCAGAGGCAGGGGGATTTCTGGCAAAGCAATTATCAGTAATAATTGCATGTTCCATTGTATCACATTAATGACACTTTTTATTTTTTTTTACCATTCTCACTAAGGTGGCCTTAAGCTTAAATGACTTGGGGGAAACTCACTGTTTGGTGGTTAGTGAATCTAGATCTCCCATGAATACTAAGGCTCTAATTTACTGTTCAGCCCTTCCTTCCTTCCTTCCTTCCTTCCTTCCTTCCTTCCTTCCTTCCTTCTTTCCTTCCTTTTTTTGGTTTTTCGAGACAAAAGTTTCTCTGTGTAGCCTTGGCTGTCCTGGAACTCAGTCTTGTCTCTTGTAGACCAGGCTGACCTGGAACTCAGAAATCCGCCTGGTCCTGCCTCCCAAGTGCTGGGATTACAGGCGTGTGCCACCACTGCCCAGCTGTTTAGCAGTCACTCCATTGAGACAATCTGGCCATATTGACCCCGCTGGTCTTCTATATAAACCCAGGCAGGCCTTGAACACATGATCTTCCTTTGGCTGGGATTTTAGACCCACATCACTAGTCCCAGTTTGAGACATTTAATGTTGATGGAAAAAGCTCCATCTGACTGAAAGATATGTTCCTCGAATAATCTTGGATATTTAAATCAACTGTAATCTTCAGGCCTTGTTGCGATTCCCTCCAACTCCTGGCCAGGAACACTTGGGGAAACACACACGCGCGCGCGCACACGCACACACACACACACACACACACACACACACAGTCAGGAGGACACAAGGATTTCTTCATGTGGAGGCTCCACCAACAATGGTTTGGCAAAACCTCTGACTAAAGTACTTTCCAGGCCCTCTTAGACGGAAAATGGAGGGCCGTCACAGGGAAACCACATGCCAGGATTCCTACTGAAATCTACATGCAGGCATGCCACACACACACTTGTGCACAGAGACATAACTCTGGCTGGACTCTGACATCTAGTTGGAAAACTCAAATTCAAATAAATCCAGCCATCCTCCTGTCGTGGACTTCATGCAAGGCACTTGACTCCATGTCCTTTTCAGACAGGAGGCGGAGGCAGAAACAAGGCTGGCTCGTTGAGTGTATGACGTCAAACACAAACAGCAGGGGTCCATTCCCAGATGACAGACAGAAACCTAGCAAGCTCACAGAAAGCTTCTGCCCTAACCTGTACTCAATCCCTCAAAGGAGGCAAGCAGGCGTACTCCCCATTCCTTATCTCCTTTATGGAATAACTGTGCATCGCTAGCACAGAGGACATCAAGTGGTGACAGTGGCCTTCACTCCCATTAAATGGTGAGTGCGGGGACTGTTAATAGCCTGGCTCTTCCTGGCTAGAGGGTGCCCCACCCTACCTCCCTCTGCTCCAAGCAAGGTTCCAGAGTCCCTTCAAACTCGGTGTCCAGAGTGGAGCAGAAGGAACTCAGGGAAGAAGTAGCTAATCAGTCAGGTAACAAAAACAAAAGCCACAAGCCAGGTTTGGTGAAATATTTTACAACAGCAGAAAACAAACCCAAGCACTAAACACTAACAACAACACACCACAACCCAGGGAAGAGGACAAGCAGAGGCTACAGGTACAAGCTAAGTCTTCACAGTTGACCGCTGAGCTGGCTATGACACCACTGTGCTGGTGACAGGACTAGCAACTGTTGTATCTGGAGATGCCATACGCCTGCCCCAGGACCTACTTGCAGCAAAACACATAGGAGGCCACTCCCAGAGTCAGTCATCAAAATGAGCAGAGATGGCCTCATAGGCAGGCTTTTTCCAAACTGCTTGTACTTAAAGCATCAACTAACTTACAACAACCCATAATTTCTAGGTGAGAAAGGCACCTTCAAAGGCAGAGATCTGGATTTCCATCAGTCTCAAGGTCAGTGTCAGCTTAGGCTCTGCCCATCACACCACAAGAGGGAGGCCGGCAGATGCTCAAACTGAGAGTCCTGTCCTTCACATTTCCAGGATCTTACTTAAGACCTTGTTCCTAGAAAACAAATTTATTCATGGACTCATCATTCATTTACTTTTGTCTTCCTTCCCCACTGGACTGCCCCACCCCTCCCCCACCTCTGGTGGAAGATCAGTCTTGCCCTAAACTCCCAATCATCCATCCCAGGCTATATTATAACAAGTTCTGGGATTACAAGGTATGTCATACCCAGATTAAAGACCAGAACGGGAATAGGCACTGAGATTTAAAAAAGACACAAGATGTCCTGGGGCTGGCCGTGGTGGCACACACCTTGAATCCCAGCACTTGGGAGGCAGAGGCAGGCGAATTTCTGCGTTTCAGGCCAGCCGGGTCTATAGAGTGAGTTCCAGGACAGCCAGGGCTACACAGAGAAACCCTGTCTTGAAAACCAAAAAGGATCTGCTGGGAATGTATGCCTGAACCTCTGAGTTTCATCCCTGGCATAATAAACCAGGCCTGAGGGCACAGCTACAATCCCATGCTCAGAAGGTGGAGACAGGAGACTGAGACCATCCAGGCTGGCTTCAGCAGTTTGATTAGATGAGCCTCGGTCCCCGCCCCTGCAGGTATGGCTTAATGCCAAGTAGAAGGCAGAGGCAGGCAGACTTTTGGCTCCAAGTTTGAGACTAGCAAGTTTCAGACCTATAAACAACACAGCTCCTTGGAAGTTTACTTACACGAGTAAGATAAGTAATAATATTCAAACACAGCCAAGTAAAATTAACCTTTCCCTCAGGCAAGGGCAAGTGGCCACAGCACTCACCTATGAACACACTGGGGGCACAGCATGTTGTCCTCCAGGAGTGGGGGTGGGGATGTGGAGGCTGGAAGCAGGAAGAGGGCAACCGCCTGCCCTTTCTTATTAGGCACCCAGGCATGTCCGGCGTGAAACTGCAGGCGAACCCAACCCTTTGAGCTCCCGGGAAGACTTGCCCCGTGAATCACACACCACATTTCTCCTGTGGAAGCAAAGAGAATAAACATGAACACACCAGTTTCAGCCTAGACTTGATGCCCCTCTGAAATGCCAGCCCTGGGGTAAGACTGGGAACCTAACCTTCATCTCAATTCCGTCTTGTACGTGAAAGTATACAAGAGATCTTCTTCAGGCTTTAGGGTTATAGGCAGAGCTCAACAATACAGTATTTGCTTTAGCCTGCAGAGTGATCCTAACACATCACACACACACCAAACAAAACTCCCTGATAATTGCTGGGTGGTGGTGGTCGCATATGATTTTAATCCCAGCATAAATAAGGAGGTAGAGGCAGGCTGTCAGGTTGAGATCGGCCTGATCTACAGAGCTTTCTTCCAGCACATCCTGAGCCAGAGAAAACAAGCAAGCAAGCAACAATCAAAAGACACCCTATAAACAAACAAATAAAAGGGGGCTGGAGAGATGGCTCGGCTCGGCGGTTAAGAGCACTGACTGCTCTTCCAGAGGTCGAGTTCAATTTACAGAGACTCATAACCACCTGAGGGATCTGATGCCCTCTTCTTGTATCTGAAGACAGATACAGTGTACTCATATAAATAAAATAAGTGTTTAAAAAACCCAACCAACCAACCAGCCGGGCGGTGGTGGCGCACGCCTTTAATCACAGCACTTGGGAGGCAGAGGCAGGCGGATTTCTGAGTTCGAGGCCAGCCTGGACTACAGAGTGAGCCCAGGACAGCTAGGGCTACACAGAGAAACCCT
This sequence comes from Apodemus agrarius, assembly GCA_964023405.1. NCBI lineage: Eukaryota > Metazoa > Chordata > Mammalia > Rodentia > Muridae > Apodemus > Apodemus agrarius. Next base: position 51,534,460 of record OZ030018.1, read on the forward strand.
GTCTCGAAAAAGCAAAAAAAAAAAAAGAAAAAAAAAAAAAAAAGAAAACCAACCAAACAAAGCCAAAAGACACCCCACCAGAAAACTAAAGGGTTTTCATGGAATAGGGGCCTACCAAGAAACTGTGGTGGCCCTACAAATTAAAGATCTACCTACCTGCTTGTCTCCCAAGTGCTATGGTTGATTCCTTTGCAATAAGTGCTCTCAACCTCTGAGCCATCTTTCTAACCCTAGAATCAACCACTGTAATCACTCTAAGCATGCTTTTCCTTCATTGCATTTCTCTTCTATTTTTTTTTTTTTTTTTTTTTTTTTTTTGGATACAGGGTTTCTCTGTGTATCCCTGGCTGTCCTAGAACTCACTCTGTAGACCAGGCTGGCCTTGAAGTCAGAAATCCGCCTGCCTCTGCCTCCCAAGTGCTGGGATTACAGGGGTGAGCCACCACGCCCAACACCCTCTCCTATTCTTACAACATGAGCTCTTATTTTTTTTGAAAGTCTCATGTAGGCCTGGTTGAATTCAAACTCCCCATCCTCCCACTCAGATACTGGGATCATAGCCTCACGACATATTTGATTAGTTATGCTTATTTCACTAAAGAAGAAACTATAAATTGCTAACACCACCAACTTAACAGATGCTAAGAGATCCCAGTCTTCAGCCCCAGACTCCGAATGAAAAAGATAGGAAGAAAGCACAGCAAGCCCATTGCTTCTTGCTTGGTTAAGTTATTTTCAAAGTGTGACTTCCTGGATCAACAGCCTCTTTATTGCCTGAGTAGCACATAGGAATTCAAGGCAAAAGGCCATATACCTGTGCTATACTCTAAGATTCTCTTTTGTCTCACCAGGCGATTGTGGTGCATACTCCAGCACTCAGGAGGGAGAGGCAGGAGGATCCATGAGTTCAAGGCCAGTCTGATCTACCGAGAGTGCTAGGACAACCAGAGATACATATCCACCACCACCCCCCCCCAAAAAAAACCCAAAGATCCTTATCAAGGCAGAGAAATACCAGCTCTCATGGGCGAGGTCCAGGAATTACTCGTGGCTGTGACTTATTCTAACCTTGGACCTGTGCAGCTGTTGCGTTGGCTGGAATTGCCTCAAACTTCTTAGCACTGGATGCAATTCTGGCCCAAGATGCCAATACTGCCTCAGAGGAAGGTGTCGTCACAACCCTGGTACTGACTTCTTCATAGAGCACTGGAGGATCGATGAGGGCCGGTATCTGTTCCTCTGGTACAGTGACGATTTCAAGGGGAGCTGTCACCTGAGACTCTTCTGGTGGTTCGGTCTTCAGTTTTTTGTGAGATGTCTTCAACCTGGCCTCTTTGGCTGATTCAGGCACATTCTTCAACTCGGGCTAGGGCATGATAGATAATGGGAAACATTAAGAGCTGACAGATCAGTGGGTAAGAAGAAGACACTCATTGTGAAAGAGACGGGGGTGATGGTGGGGCACGCCTGTAATCCCAACACTTGGGAGGCAGAGGCAGGCAGATTTCTGAGTTTGAGGCCAGTCTGGTCTACAGAGTGAATTCCAAGAGAAACCCTGTCTTGAAAAACAAACAAACGAAAACAAAAAAACAAAAAACAAGACCTGAAGTCGCATCTCCATAAGCCACATACAAAAAAAGATACTCAAAGTTGCTCACATCTGTAATTCCATTCCAATGCTCCTGTAACAGGGTGGAAGGTGGAAGGGGAGACAAATCTACTTCTGTTACCATTAAAAAACAAACAAACAAACAAACAACAACAACAACAACAAAAACCACAACCCTGGGGTTGGAATGGAGACAGGAATGGCAAATGTCTCTAATCGCAGCTCCTGGGAGGCAGAGGCAGGCATATCTAGGCCAGCTTGGTCTATACAACAAATTCCAGGACAGCCAGACCCTGTCTGGAAAAGCCAAATAACTACAAAACAAACAAACAAACAAAAAACAATAACAACAAAAACCAAGCAAGCAAACAAACAAACAAACAAAAACTAAGCCAAAGGAACACGATGAGGCCTAAAAGCAGTAATGACTTGGCCTGGCCAGATCTATCTCTTAGTTTGGTTGGTAGAGTGGCCCTTAACTGGCCCAGAATCACACAATCTTAGATGGGGAAACCCACCATTAAACCAGGCATTAGAAGTACAGTGAACTGCTTACTTCTCATTAGGAAAGAAAAAGTTACTTATTTTTTTAAACATATAAGTTATCAAAAATTTCCACTTAATTTTAGCTCACCTTCCCAGTAGGTTTTTATCCTAACTACAACATTCCTTGTCTGGGACGTTTTACTGCTTTATCTAGGAAACAGTATCATTTCACTCCCAGAAAATACATAGTGTCAAGTGGGGGGGGGGGCAAAAAAAAAAAAAAGTAACAAGCAGAGAGGATTCCAAGACTGAGGCTTCAACACCCACCCCCCTCACCCCCCGCAGCTCCTCAGAAACCAGACAGGAGACCTAAAGACTGAAAAAGAACTCCCAAGAGAACATCACTTCTCTTAGAAAGCAAAGTTACCTAGTAGTATTTCTCCAGGTCGAAGTATGACGTTTTCAGGCAGGCTTGGGGAAGACAAAGGCAGCAGTTGAATGGATGCTGACTTTTTATAGGTAAATGACTCCTTGTACTTCCTGTCTTCCTGTGGCCCAATGGAGCTCTTGCCCCTCCTCCTCTCCCCACCCTCTTCTCCTTGACAGAGATTTTATCAGTTCTCTTGGCCTCAGTAGAGAATTGTCAGCTCAAAGCTGAGTTCTTAAGTAAATCAAGAAGCCGGCCCCGCCTCCTTTTTTTTTTTTTTTTTTTTTTTCCCAATTTAGACTTTAGAGCTTGTCCTGCTGGCCAAAGTCTGTAACCTCAGCCCTCCAAATGCAGAAATGGAAGCGGGAGGGTCGTGACCTAGAGCTCTGACTGGACGTCCTAGAAAGACCCTCCCTCAGGGTGGTGCAGGCTGGAGATCTCAGAGCCTCAGAGGCTGAGCCAGGAAAGATGGAGGCTTTAATCGTTCAAATCGGAGGCTTGAAACCGCAGCTGTTCCTACCAAGCCAGAGACAGGACACCTAGAAAAAGGGAGAAACAAACTTTCCCACTCAGCCTGGTTTGCAGAGTGTCTAAAACAAACAGACAAACAAAAAGTAAATAATAAATTAAAGCCCGGCGGTGGTGGCTGCAGCACACGCCTTTAATCCCAGTACTTGGGAGGCAGAGGCAGGCGGATCTCTAGAGTTCGAGGCCAGCCTGGTCTACAGAGTGAGTTCCCGGACAGCCAGGACTACAGAGAAACCCTGTCTCGGGGGTGAGGGGTGTGGGGGTGGGTGGGTGTGAAAGGAAGCTGTGCCTATCTCCTGAATCATTCCTTTGAAGGTGTGTCCAGGAATCTGTGTTTCCATGATCCCCTCGGGTGCTTCTTCTATGGTCTAGTAACACTGGTTTTAGAGGTAGACCAATAATAGTAGACAAGCCTTGCTCCTCTGTGGGAAAGAAACTGTCCATATGTCCAGGGACTTAAGGACAGGCAAGGACTCCTCATTCCCATGTGGGTACCATATTCCTGCTTTGGATGATTAATAAGGGTGACCTAGCCGGGCGTGGTGGCGTATGCCTGTAATCCCAGCACTTGGGAGGCAGAGGCAGGTGGATTTCTAAGTTCGAGGCCAGCCTGGTCTACAGAGTGAGTTCCAGGACAGCCAGGACTACACAGAGAAACCCTGTCTCGAAAATACCAAAAAAAAAAAAAAAAAGAGTGACCTAGTGGCCTGAGGTTCGTGGCATTTGAGATAAAGCCTGGTGCTGTCGCTCAGGTTGTCCTTGGACTTGTGAGGATGCTTTGGCCTCAGCCTCCCATGTACAGACTGGATCACTCTATGCCCCATTCACATGCTAGAGTTCTTCCTGAGGGAGACTTTATGTTTTGGTTTTTTTTTTTTTTTTTTTTTTTTTTTTTTGAGACAGGGTTTCTCTGTGTAGTCCTGGCTGTCCTGGAACTCACTCTGTAGACCAGCCTAGCCTCGAACTCAGAAATCTGCCTGCCTCTGCCTCCCAAGTGCTGGGATTACAGGCATGTGCCACCACACCTGGCAGTTTAACCAGACGAATTTTAATCTGTGGTTTTTTTTTTTTCCTACCTCCAGAGTGGCTGATATTATAGACCATAGACCTGGGCCACAAGGCTCAGCTAAGAATCAGTTATTTTTTGTTTGTTTTAACTTTCTGAATTATTCTGCCTCTGCTGCCTAGTTCATGGATGACTACTGTCAAACTTACTTCCAACCCCACCATTTGTCAGTATCCAAGTCAACTTCCTCCCATCTCACTGCACACACATGGCGGAGACAGACATGCAGGCAATACAAGTATACACATAAAACCAAAATAAATAAAATCTCAAAACTGTTATCTTATTTTCTGTTTTTTAATTAAAAATGTTATCTCATTATTTTTATGTGTCTATTTTTCCTGTTGTATATCTGTGTGCACCACATATGTGCTTGGTGACATGGAGGTCAAAACATGGTGCATCCTCTAGAGCTAGAGCTCTGGATGGTTGTGAGTCTCTATATAGGTCCTGTGACCCAAGCTCCAAGCTTCTGGCAATAGGACAGCAGCTGCCTTGCAATCCAGATGTTTTCCTGTTTTTCAAGGCTTAGCATCTTCCTGCCTTTAGGTTCAGTTCCCTCATGGGTTCTTCAAGAAGCACCTGGAGATAGTGGCTGAGGTAATATGGTCGCATGTGGGTGCCACCAAGGAGATCCCTACAATCAGCATAGGGAGCACAAACCTTCTCCATTAGAGTCGTGGAAGCTGCAGTCGCTACTAATGGGGAGAAAACACACACACACCCGTGCACGCTGGGATGGGGGTGGGGTGGGGAGGGGGGGGGTGGGGGGTGGCGGTGGGGGGTTGTATTTGGGGATTGTTACCAGTGGTCTATGGCCATTTCCAGTAATGGCATCTTAATTAAGGAAGCACACACAGATTACATGATAGCAAGGAAACTTTATTCCAAACCAACATGATGGTTGCAGATTGGATATGGTGCAAGCCAGCAGTTCAGAATTAGAACACTCAGGGCATGGGTTACTGTTTGGGACTTCTTATTGTATGTGTTTGACTACACGTGTCTATCCATGACAATCGTGTCTGGTTCGGGGAAGTCCATCAGATTCCCTGTAACTGGAGTTATAAGGGGTTAAGAGACACTAGGCAAATACTGAGAATCTAATCCTGGTTCTCTAGAAGAGCAGTCAGTGCTCTTAACTTCTGACCCATCTCCCCAACCTAAATTTCTTTATTTTGACTGGCAGCTTTGGTCTCTGTATGCCTTTGTTCAAATGCACATTCTTTCCCAGGATGCAAGCCCAATTTTGCATAGCCATAAGATGAGGAAGTGAGATTTTCCTCTAAAAGTTCAATCAAAGGACACAATCTTACTGCACAGTCACCCAAAACTAATTCAGGCTGGATTAGCACACTACCTTTCTGAAACCCAGGTATGTCCTAGAATACATTTGTGCAGAATCAGAGAAAAGGGGAGTTAGTTATTGAAAGTGTCTAGGAGGGGGTGGAGTCTATTGTTTGCAGTGGGGAGCACAAGCACACTTAGAGAGTGGGGGTGCTAGGTGCATTAGATGAGGGGTGTGAGAACAGTCGGACCCAAGCCAAGTCCCAAGTTGCTAAGCCTCTCATTGCTCGCCTGGCTGAGAATGGAGCTGGGCTAAGTTCCCCCAAGGTATACAGGAAGAGGTGCAAGAACAGACAGAGACAGAGGCTGCCAGCTTCAGGACCAGCTCCGGAGATCCACGGCCAGTCAGCTTCAAGGAGATCAATAGACTTCGGGCAGAGTTGGAGCTGAAGATCTTGGAGGGCAATGCTGCAGAAATGTTAGGAGCAGGAAGACAGTGGAAGTGGACCCTTGACAACTTACAGATGGAGCCTCCCTGAGGATGAAGACCAGGACAGGGTGCCCCGGAGGTCATGGCAGCAGCATCGGCGGTGAATGAATACATGGTCTGGAGTTGGTGGTGCTGTGCAGGGAGGTTTGGAAGGTGTAGCTTTGCTGGAGGAAAGTGTGTCACTGGCAGGGGGAGGGGAGGGAGGAGAGGGAGGCTCTGAGCTCTTAAAATTTCCCCCTGCTTCCTGCTTGCCATCTGAGATATATGCTAACTTGGTTCTGCCTGTCAGAGACTGGGATCCGCCCTGGAACCCTAAGCCCCAGTAAACCCTTTCTCCTCTAGGTAATCCCTGTCTTGGTGTTTTACCATGGCAACAGGAAAGGAAGTGCTGTAGGTGGCTACTGCAGTAAACACACCAGGGAGCTGTGGAGGGTGCAGGGAGGCGGGCCGGTGGGACAGAGATGCTGGAGACAGGAGTGATATCAGGTTTCCTGGATCAGCAGGAGCTGAAGCAGGCAGGCAGCCTCTGCCAGGAAGAAACTGGGGGAAGAGAAGATTCTATAGAATGTCGAGTTATGGTCACGTATTTCCCCCCCCCCTCTATCTCTCTCTCTCTCACACATACACACACACACACACACACACACACACACCAGGCTTGCCTCGAACTCACAATTCCACTTGCCTCTCCCTCCCAGATGCTGAGATTAAAGGCATGAACCACCATATCTGGCTAACACCCACATTTTGATTAAGACCAGGTATGGAAGAGCAAGAGAGAGCGAGAGCTAGAGCAAGAAGAGGGAGAGGGAGAGCTAGAGAGGGAGAGGGAGAGGGAGAGGGTGAGGGAGAGGGAGAGAGGGAGGGGGTAGAGGGAGAGAGAGAGAGAGAGAGAGAGAGAGAGAGAGAGAGAGAGAGCTGGAAACCACCTCCAAATAAGAATTTAAAAGGAAATGAAGTTTCCTTCAGCCATCCTCTGAGGCCTCAAGAAAGGCATTTTCAACCCAGCACCCACTGAAAGACAGGGGACCCGCCTACCGCCACCACTCTGTCAATATGTGATACAATTGACACTGCTCCCATCTACTGAACGGTGTGTACCAAGTTGGCTGCACTGAGCCCCTGGGGATTGAATGTAAGCCTGTGCATTCAGTGAGCAAACACGACTCTCAGCCTTTGTAACAAGCCCCCATGATCAGTCAGTGGTCACAAACCTCAAAGGTCTTGCTGCTGTAGACCAAGCAGGCCAGCAGCAGCAGCAGCAAGGCCTGTGGTTCACAGCTCTGCAGACCTCCGTAGCTTCTCTCCTCTTTCCTTGAAGCCTCAGTCTCAGGACTCCACCTCAGACCCACATTAATCCCAAAGACCAGAATTCTCCACTCAGCTGGGAAAAGAAAACCTGCAGTGTTTTCCAGAATGACTGCTTTATTATTCCTCCAGATGCCCCCAATGTACAAGTCTTCTTGTGACCCTTAAATGTTTATTCTTGAACGTTTGTGTAATATTAGAGAAAATTTCCCACTAACTATGTATGTGGCCCAGGCTGGATTCAAGCTTCTTTCCACCTGCATCAGTCTAAGAGCTAGAATTACAGGTATGGGCCACTACTCCAAGACTGAGATTTTAAATTATATTCACTTGTTGTGCCTGTCTGTGTATGCCACAGTGATCTGGGAAGCTGAGAGTATAACATATGGGAATCAGTTTTCTCCTCCTACTCTGTGGGATCCAGGGACCAGAAGTCTGGCAGCAGGTACCTGTTCTATGTTCACTGGAGTTTCACGTGACTTCAGTTTCAGGGTACCCTTATATAGACAAGGTGTAAGCTGCCACTCGGGTACAGAGAACTGAACTGAGTTCCTCTGTACGAGCAGCCAGTGATCTTAACCCCGGGGTCTTCTCTCCTGTCCCCCTGCGGAAGATTTAAATACAGATTTCTAAGAAATTTACAATTCGTATTCTTTGCTGTTTTAAGGGGGGAAGGAAGCATGTGTAGTTATTTTCAGTGCTGGAAATGAACCAACATATGCTGAGCATCAAATATAGGATAGACCTCTGTTCTAGGGGGCTGACTGGAGAGCTAAGAACTTGCCTGCTGCTGGGCGGTGAGTGCATTCTGAGTTCGACACCAGCCTGGTCTACAAGAGTTGAGTTCCAGGACAGCCAGGCTACACAGAGAAACCCTGTCATGAAAAACCAAAAAAAAAAAAAAAAAAAAGGACTTGCCTGCCTTGCATAAACCAAGTGGTAGATTCTTAGCATCAAGGGGGAAATGGCAGCTTCTGGGGAAGCAGTGCATGGGTGTGGCAGGCAGGACAATCAGGACTCCAAGGTCAGTCTCCCAGATTACTCACCTTATCTCAAACAAGACTAGGATTTGGGACCTCAGGATAAAACACTGCATCTTTACATTCAGGGCAAGAAGTCAAACAATAACCTGAGGCAGGAAAAGTCTAAAGGTGCAGCTGGGCTCCAGGATCCACTGGAAAGAGTCTCTGGCAGGAGGATTGCACCAAAACCCCTACCCACCACCTCCAAGGTCTTTTACATTTTATAACAAGTTGATAGAGCTGATATCAGGAAGAAAGCATTCCAAGATAAGGGTCTATGGGGGGGGGGAAGAGACTCAGAATAAGAATGGAAGGGCGGGGTTGCTGGAGGGGATCTCAGAGATAAGAGAGGAAGAAGGGAGTAAGGAAAGGCTGGAGGGTCATCTGGAGAGCTCAGGCTTTTCCTCAGAGGGAAGAGCCCTAGGAGATGCCAGTCAGGACCTGATTTTCCAGGGATCTAGAGCATTTTCCCAGGTTAGCCGATAAAGAACAAACAAACAAAAACCTCTGCTGGGCATAATAGAGCAAACCTTTAATCCCAGCACAGGAGGCAGAGGCAGGAATTCTAAGCTAACCTTGTCTGTAGTTCTGGGACACCCAGGCAGGCTACACAGGGAAACCAGTCTCACCTTCATTCCCAATTCCTTCCTTCTTTTCTTTCTTTTTTGTTGTTCTTGAGAGACAGGGTTTCTCTGTGTAGCCTGGCTGTCCTGGAACTCTGTAGACCAGACTTGCCTCCCAACTCAGAAACCTGCCTGCCTCTGCCTCCCAAGTGCTGGGATTTAAGGCATGCGCCACCACCGCCCGGAACCAATTCCTATTACTGTAAATAATCTGTGCATCCCATTACCCGATTACTAATACTGTTTTTATTTTAAAATTTCTTATGTGCTGTAGTGTATATATGGAGGTCATTAAAAAAAAAAAAAAAAAAAAAAAACAGTCCTTGCTGTCCTGGAACTCAATATGTAGACCAGGCTGGGATTAAATGCATGTGTAGAGTGTAGCCACAACTAGCCACTGAAAAACATTGATTTTTCCCGTTTATCATGTGGGTGTAAGGAACCAAACTCAGGTAGTTAGGCCTCTCGGTGACAGGTACTTTTACCTGATAATCTACCCTCAGGCCCAATATTAATGTTTTAAGATATTCTGTTATGGGTTCTATAACCATGCCGAGGCCGAGGATGTCTTTGTCCTGTATTAGTTCTGGGACTAGAGGCGAGGGTCACTATAGTCCTGCCCTAACATAGCTTCATATATGCTAGACAGCCCTTCACCAGTGCTCCACTACAGGCTGAGCCCTTTCTCCCCTGTATCCTAACTAGAAAAAAATGTATCCTTTCAGACTTTAGGAGCCGGGTTATGACAGCTCACTGCTGTCACAGAAGCAGGAAGGCTGCTGATGAGTTTCAGGATGGCCTGAGTTTAAAAAAAAAAAAGGGCTGGAGAGAAGGCTCAGCGGTTAAGACCACTGACTGCTCTTCCGAAGATCCTGAGTTCAAATCCCAGCATCCACATGGTGGCTCACAACCATCCGAAATGAGTTCTGACTCCCTCTTCTGGAATGTCTGAAGACAGCTACTGTATACTCACATATAATAAATAAATAAATAAATAAATAAATAAATAGATAGATAGATAGATAAACAAACAAACAAACTTAAAAAAATAAAAAAAGCTGGGCGGTGGTGGCGCACGCCTGTAATCCAGCACTTGGGAGGCAGAGGCAGGGGGATTTCTGGCAAAGCAATTATCAGTAATAATTGCATGTTCCATTGTATCACATTAATGACACTTTTTATTTTTTTTTACCATTCTCACTAAGGTGGCCTTAAGCTTAAATGACTTGGGGGAAACTCACTGTTTGGTGGTTAGTGAATCTAGATCTCCCATGAATACTAAGGCTCTAATTTACTGTTCAGCCCTTCCTTCCTTCCTTCCTTCCTTCCTTCCTTCCTTCCTTCCTTCCTTCTTTCCTTCCTTTTTTTGGTTTTTCGAGACAAAAGTTTCTCTGTGTAGCCTTGGCTGTCCTGGAACTCAGTCTTGTCTCTTGTAGACCAGGCTGACCTGGAACTCAGAAATCCGCCTGGTCCTGCCTCCCAAGTGCTGGGATTACAGGCGTGTGCCACCACTGCCCAGCTGTTTAGCAGTCACTCCATTGAGACAATCTGGCCATATTGACCCCGCTGGTCTTCTATATAAACCCAGGCAGGCCTTGAACACATGATCTTCCTTTGGCTGGGATTTTAGACCCACATCACTAGTCCCAGTTTGAGACATTTAATGTTGATGGAAAAAGCTCCATCTGACTGAAAGATATGTTCCTCGAATAATCTTGGATATTTAAATCAACTGTAATCTTCAGGCCTTGTTGCGATTCCCTCCAACTCCTGGCCAGGAACACTTGGGGAAACACACACGCGCGCGCGCACGCACACACACACACACACACACACACACACACACACACACACAGTCAGGAGGACACAAGGATTTCTTCATGTGGAGGCTCCACCAACAATGGTTTGGCAAAACCTCTGACTAAAGTACTTTCCAGGCCCTCTTAGACGGAAAATGGAGGGCCGTCACAGGGAAACCACATGCCAGGATTCCTACTGAAATCTACATGCAGGCATGCCACACACACACTTGTGCACAGAGACATAACTCTGGCTGGACTCTGACATCTAGTTGGAAAACTCAAATTCAAATAAATCCAGCCATCCTCCTGTCGTGGACTTCATGCAAGGCACTTGACTCCATGTCCTTTTCAGACAGGAGGCGGAGGCAGAAACAAGGCTGGCTCGTTGAGTGTATGACGTCAAACACAAACAGCAGGGGTCCATTCCCAGATGACAGACAGAAACCTAGCAAGCTCACAGAAAGCTTCTGCCCTAACCTGTACTCAATCCCTCAAAGGAGGCAAGCAGGCGTACTCCCCATTCCTTATCTCCTTTATGGAATAACTGTGCATCGCTAGCACAGAGGACATCAAGTGGTGACAGTGGCCTTCACTCCCATTAAATGGTGAGTGCGGGGACTGTTAATAGCCTGGCTCTTCCTGGCTAGAGGGTGCCCCACCCTACCTCCCTCTGCTCCAAGCAAGGTTCCAGAGTCCCTTCAAACTCGGTGTCCAGAGTGGAGCAGAAGGAACTCAGGGAAGAAGTAGCTAATCAGTCAGGTAACAAAAACAAAAGCCACAAGCCAGGTTTGGTGAAATATTTTACAACAGCAGAAAACAAACCCAAGCACTAAACACTAACAACAACACACCACAACCCAGGGAAGAGGACAAGCAGAGGCTACAGGTACAAGCTAAGTCTTCACAGTTGACCGCTGAGCTGGCTATGACACCACTGTGCTGGTGACAGGACTAGCAACTGTTGTATCTGGAGATGCCATACGCCTGCCCCAGGACCTACTTGCAGCAAAACACATAGGAGGCCACTCCCAGAGTCAGTCATCAAAATGAGCAGAGATGGCCTCATAGGCAGGCTTTTTCCAAACTGCTTGTACTTAAAGCATCAACTAACTTACAACAACCCATAATTTCTAGGTGAGAAAGGCACCTTCAAAGGCAGAGATCTGGATTTCCATCAGTCTCAAGGTCAGTGTCAGCTTAGGCTCTGCCCATCACACCACAAGAGGGAGGCCGGCAGATGCTCAAACTGAGAGTCCTGTCCTTCACATTTCCAGGATCTTACTTAAGACCTTGTTCCTAGAAAACAAATTTATTCATGGACTCATCATTCATTTACTTTTGTCTTCCTTCCCCACTGGACTGCCCCACCCCTCCCCCACCTCTGGTGGAAGATCAGTCTTGCCCTAAACTCCCAATCATCCATCCCAGGCTATATTATAACAAGTTCTGGGATTACAAGGTATGTCATACCCAGATTAAAGACCAGAACGGGAATAGGCACTGAGATTTAAAAAAGACACAAGATGTCCTGGGGCTGGCCGTGGTGGCACACACCTTGAATCCCAGCACTTGGGAGGCAGAGGCAGGCGAATTTCTGCGTTTCAGGCCAGCCGGGTCTATAGAGTGAGTTCCAGGACAGCCAGGGCTACACAGAGAAACCCTGTCTTGAAAACCAAAAAGGATCTGCTGGGAATGTATGCCTGAACCTCTGAGTTTCATCCCTGGCATAATAAACCAGGCCTGAGGGCACAGCTACAATCCCATGCTCAGAAGGTGGAGACAGGAGACTGAGACCATCCAGGCTGGCTTCAGCAGTTTGATTAGATGAGCCTCGGTCCCCGCCCCTGCAGGTATGGCTTAATGCCAAGTAGAAGGCAGAGGCAGGCAGACTTTTGGCTCCAAGTTTGAGACTAGCAAGTTTCAGACCTATAAACAACACAGCTCCTTGGAAGTTTACTTACACGAGTAAGATAAGTAATAATATTCAAACACAGCCAAGTAAAATTAACCTTTCCCTCAGGCAAGGGCAAGTGGCCACAGCACTCACCTATGAACACACTGGGGGCACAGCATGTTGTCCTCCAGGAGTGGGGGTGGGGATGTGGAGGCTGGAAGCAGGAAGAGGGCAACCGCCTGCCCTTTCTTATTAGGCACCCAGGCATGTCCGGCGTGAAACTGCAGGCGAACCCAACCCTTTGAGCTCCCGGGAAGACTTGCCCCGTGAATCACACACCACATTTCTCCTGTGGAAGCAAAGAGAATAAACATGAACACACCAGTTTCAGCCTAGACTTGATGCCCCTCTGAAATGCCAGCCCTGGGGTAAGACTGGGAACCTAACCTTCATCTCAATTCCGTCTTGTACGTGAAAGTATACAAGAGATCTTCTTCAGGCTTTAGGGTTATAGGCAGAGCTCAACAATACAGTATTTGCTTTAGCCTGCAGAGTGATCCTAACACATCACACACACACCAAACAAAACTCCCTGATAATTGCTGGGTGGTGGTGGTCGCATATGATTTTAATCCCAGCATAAATAAGGAGGTAGAGGCAGGCTGTCAGGTTGAGATCGGCCTGATCTACAGAGCTTTCTTCCAGCACATCCTGAGCCAGAGAAAACAAGCAAGCAAGCAACAATCAAAAGACACCCTATAAACAAACAAATAAAAGGGGGCTGGAGAGATGGCTCGGCTCGGCGGTTAAGAGCACTGACTGCTCTTCCAGAGGTCGAGTTCAATTTACAGAGACTCATAACCACCTGAGGGATCTGATGCCCTCTTCTTGTATCTGAAGACAGATACAGTGTACTCATATAAATAAAATAAGTGTTTAAAAAACCCAACCAACCAACCAGCCGGGCGGTGGTGGCGCACGCCTTTAATCCCAGCACTTGGGAGGCAGAGGCAGGCGGATTTCTGAGTTCGAGGCCAGCCTGGACTACAGAGTGAGCCCAGGACAGCTAGGGCTACACAGAGAAACCCTGTCTCGAAAAAGCAAAAAAAAAAAAAAAAAAAAAAAAAAAAAGAAAACCAACCAAACAAAGCCAAAAGACACCCCACCAGAAAACTAAAGGGTTTTCATGGAATAGGGGCCTACCAAGAAACTGTGGTGGCCCTACAAATTAAAGATCTACCTACCTGCTTGTCTCCCAAGTGCTATGGTTGATTCCTTTGCAATAAGTGCTCTCAACCTCTGAGCCATCTTTCTAACCCTAGAATCAACCACTGTAATCACTCTAAGCATGCTTTTCCTTCATTGCATTTCTCTTCTATTTTTTTTTTTTTTTTTTTTTTTTTTGGATACAGGGTTTCTCTGTGTATCCCTGGCTGTCCTAGAACTCACTCTGTAGACCAGGCTGGCCTTGAAGTCAGAAATCCGCCTGCCTCTGCCTCCCAAGTGCTGGGATTACAGGGGTGAGCCACCACGCCCAACACCCTCTCCTATTCTTACAACATGAGCTCTTATTTTTTTTGAAAGTCTCATGTAGGCCTGGTTGAATTCAAACTCCCCATCCTCCCACTCAGATACTGGGATCATAGCCTCACGACATATTTGATTAGTTATGCTTATTTCACTAAAGAAGAAACTATAAATTGCTAACACCACCAACTTAACAGATGCTAAGAGATCCCAGTCTTCAGCCCCAGACTCCGAATGAAAAAGATAGGAAGAAAGCACAGCAAGCCCATTGCTTCTTGCTTGGTTAAGTTATTTTCAAAGTGTGACTTCCTGGATCAACAGCCTCTTTATTGCCTGAGTAGCACATAGGAATTCAAGGCAAAAGGCCATATACCTGTGCTATACTCTAAGATTCTCTTTTGTCTCACCAGGCGATTGTGGTGCATACTCCAGCACTCAGGAGGGAGAGGCAGGAGGATCCATGAGTTCAAGGCCAGTCTGATCTACCGAGAGTGCTAGGACAACCAGAGATACATATCCACCACCACCCCCCCCCAAAAAAAACCCAAAGATCCTTATCAAGGCAGAGAAATACCAGCTCTCATGGGCGAGGTCCAGGAATTACTCGTGGCTGTGACTTATTCTAACCTTGGACCTGTGCAGCTGTTGCGTTGGCTGGAATTGCCTCAAACTTCTTAGCACTGGATGCAATTCTGGCCCAAGATGCCAATACTGCCTCAGAGGAAGGTGTCGTCACAACCCTGGTACTGACTTCTTCATAGAGCACTGGAGGATCGATGAGGGCCGGTATCTGTTCCTCTGGTACAGTGACGATTTCAAGGGGAGCTGTCACCTGAGACTCTTCTGGTGGTTCGGTCTTCAGTTTTTTGTGAGATGTCTTCAACCTGGCCTCTTTGGCTGATTCAGGCACATTCTTCAACTCGGGCTAGGGCATGATAGATAATGGGAAACATTAAGAGCTGACAGATCAGTGGGTAAGAAGAAGACACTCATTGTGAAAGAGACGGGGGTGATGGTGGGGCACGCCTGTAATCCCAACACTTGGGAGGCAGAGGCAGGCAGATTTCTGAGTTTGAGGCCAGTCTGGTCTACAGAGTGAATTCCAAGAGAAACCCTGTCTTGAAAAACAAACAAACGAAAACAAAAAAACAAAAAACAAGACCTGAAGTCGCATCTCCATAAGCCACATACAAAAAAAGATACTCAAAGTTGCTCACATCTGTAATTCCATTCCAATGCTCCTGTAACAGGGTGGAAGGTGGAAGGGGAGACAAATCTACTTCTGTTACCATTAAAAAACAAACAAACAAACAAACAACAACAACAACAACAAAAACCACAACCCTGGGGTTGGAATGGAGACAGGAATGGCAAATGTCTCTAATCGCAGCTCCTGGGAGGCAGAGGCAGGCATATCTAGGCCAGCTTGGTCTATACAACAAATTCCAGGACAGCCAGACCCTGTCTGGAAAAGCCAAATAACTACAAAACAAACAAACAAACAAAAAACAATAACAACAAAAACCAAGCAAGCAAACAAACAAACAAACAAAAACTAAGCCAAAGGAACACGATGAGGCCTAAAAGCAGTAATGACTTGGCCTGGCCAGATCTATCTCTTAGTTTGGTTGGTAGAGTGGCCCTTAACTGGCCCAGAATCACACAATCTTAGATGGGGAAACCCACCATTAAACCAGGCATTAGAAGTACAGTGAACTGCTTACTTCTCATTAGGAAAGAAAAAGTTACTTATTTTTTTAAACATATAAGTTATCAAAAATTTCCACTTAATTTTAGCTCACCTTCCCAGTAGGTTTTTATCCTAACTACAACATTCCTTGTCTGGGACGTTTTACTGCTTTATCTAGGAAACAGTATCATTTCACTCCCAGAAAATACATAGTGTCAAGTGGGGGGGGGGCAAAAAAAAAAAAAAAGTAACAAGCAGAGAGGATTCCAAGACTGAGGCTTCAACACCCACCCCCCTCACCCCCCGCAGCTCCTCAGAAACCAGACAGGAGACCTAAAGACTGAAAAAGAACTCCCAAGAGAACATCACTTCTCTTAGAAAGCAAAGTTACCTAGTAGTATTTCTCCAGGTCGAAGTATGACGTTTTCAGGCAGGCTTGGGGAAGACAAAGGCAGCAGTTGAATGGATGCTGACTTTTTAT
The DNA here is from genome assembly GCA_964023405.1 of Apodemus agrarius. NCBI lineage: Eukaryota > Metazoa > Chordata > Mammalia > Rodentia > Muridae > Apodemus > Apodemus agrarius. The sequence goes on from OZ030018.1 coordinate 51,550,700, forward strand.
AGGTAAATGACTCCTTGTACTTCCTGTCTTCCTGTGGCCCAATGGAGCTCTTGCCCCTCCTCCTCTCCCCACCCTCTTCTCCTTGACAGAGATTTTATCAGTTCTCTTGGCCTCAGTAGAGAATTGTCAGCTCAAAGCTGAGTTCTTAAGTAAATCAAGAAGCCGGCCCCGCCTCCTTTTTTTTTTTTTTTTTTTGCCCAATTTAGACTTTAGAGCTTGTCCTGCTGGCCAAAGTCTGTAACCTCAGCCCTCCAAATGCAGAAATGGAAGCGGGAGGGTCGTGACCTAGAGCTCTGACTGGACGTCCTAGAAAGACCCTCCCTCAGGGTGGTGCAGGCTGGAGATCTCAGAGCCTCAGAGGCTGAGCCAGGAAAGATGGAGGCTTTAATCGTTCAAATCGGAGGCTTGAAACCGCAGCTGTTCCTACCAAGCCAGAGACAGGACACCTAGAAAAAGGGAGAAACAAACTTTCCCACTCAGCCTGGTTTGCAGAGTGTCTAAAACAAACAGACAAACAAAAAGTAAATAATAAATTAAAGCCCGGCGGTGGTGGCTGCAGCACACGCCTTTAATCCCAGTACTTGGGAGGCAGAGGCAGGCGGATCTCTAGAGTTCGAGGCCAGCCTGGTCTACAGAGTGAGTTCCCGGACAGCCAGGACTACAGAGAAACCCTGTCTCGGGGGTGAGGGGTGTGGGGGTGGGTGGGTGTGAAAGGAAGCTGTGCCTATCTCCTGAATCATTCCTTTGAAGGTGTGTCCAGGAATCTGTGTTTCCATGATCCCCTCGGGTGCTTCTTCTATGGTCTAGTAACACTGGTTTTAGAGGTAGACCAATAATAGTAGACAAGCCTTGCTCCTCTGTGGGAAAGAAACTGTCCATATGTCCAGGGACTTAAGGACAGGCAAGGACTCCTCATTCCCATGTGGGTACCATATTCCTGCTTTGGATGATTAATAAGGGTGACCTAGCCGGGCGTGGTGGCGTATGCCTGTAATCCCAGCACTTGGGAGGCAGAGGCAGGTGGATTTCTAAGTTCGAGGCCAGCCTGGTCTACAGAGTGAGTTCCAGGACAGCCAGGACTACACAGAGAAACCCTGTCTCGAAAATACCAAAAAAAAAAAAAAAAGAGTGACCTAGTGGCCTGAGGTTCGTGGCATTTGAGATAAAGCCTGGTGCTGTCGCTCAGGTTGTCCTTGGACTTGTGAGGATGCTTTGGCCTCAGCCTCCCATGTACAGACTGGATCACTCTATGCCCCATTCACATGCTAGAGTTCTTCCTGAGGGAGACTTTATGTTTTGGTTTTTTTTTTTTTTTTTTTTTTTTTTTTTTTTTTGAGACAGGGTTTCTCTGTGTAGTCCTGGCTGTCCTGGAACTCACTCTGTAGACCAGCCTAGCCTCGAACTCAGAAATCTGCCTGCCTCTGCCTCCCAAGTGCTGGGATTACAGGCATGTGCCACCACACCTGGCAGTTTAACCAGACGAATTTTAATCTGTGGTTTTTTTTTTTTCCTACCTCCAGAGTGGCTGATATTATAGACCATAGACCTGGGCCACAAGGCTCAGCTAAGAATCAGTTATTTTTTGTTTGTTTTAACTTTCTGAATTATTCTGCCTCTGCTGCCTAGTTCATGGATGACTACTGTCAAACTTACTTCCAACCCCACCATTTGTCAGTATCCAAGTCAACTTCCTCCCATCTCACTGCACACACATGGCGGAGACAGACATGCAGGCAATACAAGTATACACATAAAACCAAAATAAATAAAATCTCAAAACTGTTATCTTATTTTCTGTTTTTTAATTAAAAATGTTATCTCATTATTTTTATGTGTCTATTTTTCCTGTTGTATATCTGTGTGCACCACATATGTGCTTGGTGACATGGAGGTCAAAACATGGTGCATCCTCTAGAGCTAGAGCTCTGGATGGTTGTGAGTCTCTATATAGGTCCTGTGACCCAAGCTCCAAGCTTCTGGCAATAGGACAGCAGCTGCCTTGCAATCCAGATGTTTTCCTGTTTTTCAAGGCTTAGCATCTTCCTGCCTTTAGGTTCAGTTCCCTCATGGGTTCTTCAAGAAGCACCTGGAGATAGTGGCTGAGGTAATATGGTCGCATGTGGGTGCCACCAAGGAGATCCCTACAATCAGCATAGGGAGCACAAACCTTCTCCATTAGAGTCGTGGAAGCTGCAGTCGCTACTAATGCGGAGAAAACACACACCCACCCATGCACGCTGGGATGGGGGTGGGGTGGGGAGTGGGGAGTGTGGGGGGGTGGAAGAGGGGGGTTGTTACCAGTGGTCTATGGCCATTTCCAGTAATGGCATCTTAATTAAGGAAGCACACACAGATTACATGATAGCAAGGAAACTTTATTCCAAACCAACGTGATGATTGCAGATTGGATATGGTGCAAGCCAGCAGTTCAGAATTAGAACACTCAGGGCATGGGTTACTGTTTGGGACTTCTTATTGTATGTGTTTGACTACACGTGTCTATCCATGACAATCGTGTCTGGTTCTGGGGAAGTCCATCAGATTCCCTGTAACTGGAGTTATAGGGGGTTAAGAGACACTAGGCAAATACTGAGAATCTAATCCTGGTTCTCTAGAAGAGCAGCCAGTGCTCTTAACTTCTGACCCATCTCCCCAACCTAAATTTCTTTATTTTGACTGGCAGCTTTGGTCTCTGTATGCCTTTGCTCAAATGCACATTCTTTCCCAGGATGCAAGACCAATTTTGCATAGCCATAAGATGAGGAAGTGAGATTTTCCTCTAAAAGTTCAATCAAAGGACACAATCTTACTGCACAGTCACCCAAAACTAATTCAGGCTGGATTAGCACACTACCTTTCTGAAACCCAGGTATGTCCTAGAATACATTTGTGCAGAATCAGAGAAAAGGGGAGTTAGTTATTGAAAGTGTCTAGGAGGGGGTGGAGTCTATTGTTTGCAGTGGGGAGCACAAGCACACTTAGAGAGTGGGGGTGCTAGGTGCATTAGATGAGGGGTGTGAGAACAGTCGGACCCAAGCCAAGTCCCAAGTTGCTAAGCCTCTCATTGCTTGCCTGGCTGAGAATGGAGCTGGGCTAAGTTCCCCCAAGGTATACAGGAAGAGGTGCAAGAACAGACAGAGACAGAGGCTGCCAGCTTCAGGACCAGCTCCGGAGATCCACGGCCAGTCAGCTTCAAGGAGATCAACAGAGTTCAGGCAGAGTTGGAGCTGAAGATCTTGGAGGGCAATGCTGCAGAAATGTTAGGAGCAGGAAGACAGTGGAAGTGGACCCTTGACAACTTACAGATGGAGCCTCCCTGAGGATGAAGGCCAGGAAGGGGTGTCCCGGAGGTCATGGCAGCAGCATCGGTGGTGGCTTGAATGACATGACCATCTTGAATAGTATGAATGAATGAATGAATACATGGTCTGGAGTTGGTGGTGCTGTGCAGGGAGGTTTGGAAGGTGTAGCTTTGCTGGAGGAAAGTGTGTCACTGGCAGGGGGAGGGGAGGGGAGGAGAGGCAGGGTCTGAGCTCTTAAAATTTCCCCCTGCTTCCTGCTTGCCATCTGAGATATATGCTAACTCAGTTCAGCATGTCAGAGACTGGGATCCACCCTGGAACCCTAAGCCCCAGTAAACCCTTTCTCCTCTAGGTAATCCCTGTCTCGGTGTTTTACCATGGCAACAGGAAAGGAAGTGCTGTAGGTGGCTGCTGCGGTAAACACACCAGGGGGCTGTGGAGTGTGCAGGGAGGCGGGGCGGTGGGACAGAGATGCTGGAGACAGGAGTGACATCAGGTTTCCTGGATCAGCAGGAGCTGAAGCAGGCAGGCAGCCTCTGCCAGGAAGAAACTGGGGGAAGAGAAGATTCTATAGAAAGTCGAGTTATGGTCACGTATTCCCCCCCCCTATCTCTCTCTCTCACATACACACACACACACACACACACACACACACACACACACCAGGCTTGCCTCGAACTCACAATTCCACTTGCCTCTCCCTCCCAGATGCTTAGATTAAAGGCATGAACCACCATATCTGGCTAACACCCACATTTTGATTAAGACCAGGTATGGAAGAGCAAGAGAGATCGAGAGCTAGAGCAAGGAGAGGGAGAGGGAGAGCTAGAGCAAGGAGAGGGAGAGGGAGAGAGGGAGGGGGGGAGAGAGAGAGAGAGAGAGAGAGAGAGAGAGAGAGCGAGAGAGCTGGTAACCACCTCCAAATAAGAATTTAAAAGGAAATGAAGTTTCCTTCAGCCATCCTCTGAGGCCTCAAGAAAGGCATTTTCAACCCAGCACCCACTGAAAGACAGGGCCCCCTACCACCACTCTGTCAATATGTGATACAATTGACACTGCTCCCATCTACTGAACGGTGTGTACCAAGTTGGCTGCACTGAGCCCCTGGGGATTGAATGTAAGCCTGTGCATTCAGTGAGCAAACACACTCTACTCTCAGTCTTTGTAACAAGCCCCCATGATCAGTCAGTGGTCACAAACCTCAAAGGTCTTGCTGCTGTAGACCAAGCAGGCCAGCAGCAGCAGCAGCAAGGCCTGTGGTTCACAGCTCTGCAGACCTCCGTAGCTTCTCTCCTCTTTCCTTGAAGCCTCAGTCTCAGGACTCCACCTCAGACCCACATTAATCCCAAAGACCAGAATTCTCCACTCAGCTGGGAAAAGAAAACCTGCAGTGCTTTCCAGAATGACTGCTTTATTATTCCTCCAGCTGCCCCCAATGTACAAGTCTTCCTGTGTCCCTTAAATGTTTATTCTTGAACGTTTGTGTAATATTAGAGAAAATTTCCCACTAACTATGTATGTGGCCCAGGCTGGATTCAAGCTTCTTTCCACCTGCATCAGTCTAAGAGCTAGAATTACAGGTATGGGCCACTACCCCAAGATTGAGATTTTAAATTATATTCACTTATTGTGCCTGTCTGTGTATGCCACAGTGATCTAGGAAGCTGAGAGTATAACGTATGGGAATCAGTTTTCTCCTCCTACTCTATGGGATCCAGGGACTAGAAGTCTGGCAGCAGGTACCTGTTCTATGTTCACTGGAGTTTCACGTGACTTCAGTTTCAGGGTACCCTTATATAGACAAGGTGTAAGCTGCCACTCGGGTACAGAGAACTGAACTCAGGTCCTCTGTAAGAGCAGCCAGTGATCTTAACCCCGGGGTCTTCTCTCCTGTCCCCCTGCGGAAGATTTAAATACAGATTTCTAAGAAATTTACAATTCGAATTCTTTCCTGTTTTAAGCATGTGTAGTTAGTTTCAGTGCTGGAAATGAACCAACATATGCTGAGCATCAAATAGAGGATACACCTCTGTTCTAGGGGGCTGACTGGAGGAGCTAAGACCTTGCCTTCTGCTGGGAGGTGAGTACACATGTCTTTAATCCCAGCACCTGGGAGGCAGAGGCAGGCAAATTCCTGAGTTGGAGGCCAGCCATGTCTACAAGAGTTGAGTTCCAGGACAGCCAGGGCTACAGAGAGAAACCCTGTCATGAAAAACCAAAAAAAAAAAAAAAGAAAAAGAAAAGAAAAGAAAAAAGAAAAAAAAGAACTTGCCTGCCTTGCATAAACCAAGTGGTAGATTCTTAGCATCAAGGGGGAAATGGCAGCTTATGGGGAAGCAGTGCATGGGTGTGGCTGGCGGGACAATCAGGACTCCAAGGTCATTCTCCCAGATTACTCACCTTATCTCAAACAAGACTAGGATTTGGGACCTCAGGATAAAACACTGCATCTTTACATTCAGGGGAAGAAGTCAAACAATAACCTGAGGCAGGAAAAGTGTAAAGGTGCAGCTGGACTCCAGGATCCACTGGAAAGAGTCTCTGGCAGGAGGATTGCACCAAAACCCCTACCCACCACCTCCAAGGTCTTTTACATTTTATAACGAGTTGATGGAGCTGAGGTCAGGAAGAAGGCATTCCAAGATAAGGGTCTATGGGGGGGGGGGGGAAGAGACTCAGAATAAGAATGGAAGGGCGGGGTTGCTGGAGGGGATCTCAGAGATAAGAGAGGAAGAAGGGAGTAAGGAAAGGCTGGAGGGTCATCTGGAGAGCTCAGGCTTTTCCTCAGAGGGAAGAGCCCTAGGAGATGCCAGTCAGGACCTGATTTTCCAGGGATCTAGAGCATTTTCCCAGGTTAGCCGATAAAGAACAAACAAACAAAAACCTCTGCTGGGCATAATAGAACAAACCTTTAATCCCAGCATGGGAGGCAGAGGTTATAGTCTGTAGTTCTGGGACGGACAACCAGGCAGGCTACACAGGGAAACCAGTCTCACCTTCATTCCCAATTTCTTCCTTCTTTTCTTTCTTTTTTGTTGTTCTTGAGAGACAGGGTTTCTCTGTGTAGCCTGGCTGTCCTGGAACTCTGTAGACCAGACTGGCCTCCCAACTCAGAAACCTGCCTGCCTCTGCCTCCCAAGTGCTGGGATTAAAGGCATGCGCCACCACTGCCCAGAACCAATTCCTATTACTGTAAATAATCTGAGCATCCCATTACCCGATTACTAATACTGTTTTTATTTTAAAATTTCTTATGTGCTGTAGTGTATATATGGAGGTCATTTAAAAAAAAGAGAAGTCCTTGCTGTCCTGGAACTCAATATGTAGACCAGGCTGGGATTAAATGCATGTGTAGCATGTAGCCACAACTAGCCACTGAAAAACACTGATTTTTCCCTTTTATCATGTGGGTGAAAGGAACCAAACTCAGGTAGTTAGGCCTCTCGGTGACAGGTACTTTTACCTGATAATCTACCCTCACTGGCCCAATATTAATGTTTTAAGATATTCTGTTATATGTTCTATAACCATGCGGAGGCCGAGGATGTCTTTGTCCTGTATTAGTTCTGGGACTAGAGGCGAGGGTCACTATAGTCCTGCCCTAACATAGCTTCATACATGCTAGACAGCCCTTCACCAGTGCGCCACTACAGGCTGAGGCCTTTCTCCCTTGTATCCTAACTAGAAAAAAAAATGTATCCTTCCAGACTTTAGGAGCCGGGTTATGACAGCTCACTGCTGTCACAGAAGCAGGAAGGCTGCTGATGAGTTTCAGGATGGCCTGAGTTCAAAAAAAGAAAAGGGCTGGAGAGAAGGCTCAGCTGTTAAGAGCACTGACTGCTCTTCTGAAGATCCTGAGTTCAAATCCCAGCATCCACATGGTGGCTCACAACCATCTGTAATGAGTTCTGACTCCCTCTTCTGGAATGTCTGAAGACAGCTACTGTGTACTCACATATAATAAATAATCTTAAAAAAAAAAAAAAAAAAAGCTGGGCGGTGGTGGCGCACGCCTGTAATCCAGCACTTGGGAGGCAGAGGCAGGGGGATTTCTGAGTTCGAGGCCAGCCTGATCTACAGAGTTGAGTTCCAGGACAGCTGGGGCTACATAAAGAAACCCTGTCTCAAAAAACAAAAAAAAAAATTTTTTTTTCAAGATGCCCCATACAGTGAAACATCTCCAAATCAAGGATATTTGAAGCTGGGAGTGCTGGCACATGCCTGTAATCCCAGCACTTGGGAGGCAGAGGCAGGCGCAGATTTCTGAGTTCAAGGCCAGCCTGGTCTACAGAGTGAGTTCCAGGACAGCCAGGACTACACAGAGAAACCCTGTCTTTAAAAAAAAAAAAAAAAAAAAAAAAAGGATATTTGAGAATGTGAGCTGGAGACAGTTTGACGGCTCTAGAGGACTCGCTGCCTTCCCAGAGGGCCCAAGTTTGTTTGTTTGTTCTCGGCATCCATGCTGGGCAGTTTATAGCTACCCATGTTGTCTCCATCTTCAGAGGATATTATGGTCTCTTCTGGCTTCTTTGGGCTTCCACACATACATGCACACATACACACACCTTCAACAGGCAGGTAGCAAGCTTTTTCGTGCAGCTTTGTGAGTTTTACTGTGGTTTCTAAAGAACCTAGCACCCTAACTCAGTCTCACTAATGGTAGCATGGTAGATGTTATACATGAGGAGGCAAACAAGCTTTTGGAATGGTGGAATGGTTATTATCAGTTATTAACTTGCCTTCAGAAATTTGGGTTTATTTAAGTGTTAGAAGCAGAAAAAAAGGGAGGGGGGCCTACTAGGCTCACCTAGTAATTACTCTAACCACAGGGATAATCAAAACTGATTGCTTCTTCATGACTAGATTCATATTAAATCTTTTCTGGCAAAGCAATTATCAGTAATAACTGCATGTTCCATTGTATCACATTAATGACACTTTTTATTTTTTTTTTCCATTCTCACTAAGGTGGACTTAAGCTTAAATGACTTGGTGGAAACTCACTGTTTGGTGGTTAGTGAACCTAGGTCTCCCGTGAATACTAAGGCTGTAATTTACTGTTCAGCCCTTCTTTCCTTCCTTCCTTCCTTCCTTTTTTTGGTTTTTCGAGACAAAAGTTTCTCTGTGTAGCCTTGGCTGTCCTGGCACTCATTCTTCTCTCTTGTAGACCAGGCTGACCTAGAACTCAGAAATCTGCCTGCTCCTGCCTCCCAAGTGCTGGGATTACAGGTGTGTGCCACCACTGCCCAGCTGTTTAGTAGTCACTCCATTGAGACAATCTGGCCATACTGACCCCGCTGGTCTTGTATATAACCCAGGCAGTCCTTGAACACATGATCTTCCTTTGGCTGGGATTTTAGACCCAATCACTAGTCCCAATTTGAGACATTTAATGGAAAAAGCTCCATCTGACAGAAAGATATTTCCCTCGAATGATCTTGGATATTTAACTCAACTGTAATCTTTAAATTATCTTCAGGCCTTGTTGCTATTCTCTCCAACTCCTGGCCGGGAACACTTGGGGAAACACACACACACACACACACACACACACACACAGAGTCAGGGAGGACACAAGGATTTCTTCATGTGGAGTCTCCACCAACAATGGTTTGGCAAAACCTCTGACTAAAGTACTTTCCATGCCTTCTTAGATGGAAAATGGAGGGCCGTCACAGGGAAACCACATGCCAGGATTCCTACTGAAATCTACATGCAGGCATGCCACACACACTGACACTTGTGCACAGGGACCAAACTCTGGCTGGACTCTGACATCTAGTTGGAAAACTCAAATTAAAATAAATCTTATCCTACTCCCCAGGAGCACGGTCAGCACAGCAGCCATCCTCCCGTCCCGGACTTCATGCAAGGCACTTGACTCCATGTCCTTTTCAGACAGGAGGCGGAGGCAGAAGCAAGGCTGGCTCGTTGAGTGTATGACGTCAAACACAAAGAGCAGGGGTCCATTCCGAGATGACAGACAGAAACCCAGCAAGCTCACAGAAAGCTTCCGCCCTAACCTGTACTCAATCCCCCAAAGGAGGCAAGCAGGCGTGCTCCCCGTTCCTTATCTCCTTTACGGAATAACTGTGCATCGCTAGCACAGAGGACATCAAGTGGTGACAGTGGCCTTCACTCCCATTAAACCGTGAGCACGGGGACTGTTAATAGCCTGGCTCTTCCAGGCTTGAGGGTGCCCCACCCTACCTCCCGCTGCTCCAAGCAAGGTTCCAAAGTCCCTTCAAACTGTCCAGAGTGTCCAGAGTGGCGGTGTCCAGAGTGGCGCAGAAGGAAGTCAGGGAAGAAGTAGCCAATCAGACAGATAACAAAAACAAAAGCCACAAGCCAGGTTTGGTGAAATATTTTACAACAGCAGAAAACAAACCCAAGCACTAAACACTAACAACAACACACCACAACCCAGGGAAGAGGACAAGCAGAGGCTACAGGCACAAGCTAAGTCTTCACAGTTGACCGCTGAGCTGGCTATGACACCACTGTGCTGGTGACAGGACTAGCAACTGTTGTATCTGGAGATACCACACTCCCGCCCCAGGACCTACTTGCAGCAAAACACATAGGAGGCCACTCCCAGAGTCAGTCATCAAAATGAGCAGAGATGGCCTCATAGGCAGGCTTTTTCCAAACTGCTTGTACTTAAAGCATCAACTAACTTACAACAACCCATAATTTCTGGGTGAGAAAGGCACCGTCAAAGGCAGAGACCTGGATTTCCATCAGTCTCAAGGTCAGTGTCAGCTGTGGCTCTGCCCATCACACCAGAGGGAGGCCGGCAGATGCTCAAACTGAGAGTCCTGTCCTTCATACCTCCAGGCTCTTACTTAAGACCTTGTTCCTAGAAAACAAATTTATTCATGGATTCATCATTCATTTACTTTTGTCTTCCTTCCCCACTAGACTGCCCTACCCCTCCCCCACCTCTGGTGGAAGATCAGTCTTGCCCTAAACTCCCAATCATCCATCCCAGGCTATATTATAACAAGTTCTGGGATTACAAGGTATGTCATACCCAGATTAAAGACCAGAACGGGAATAGGCACTGAGATTTAAAAAAGACACAAGATGTCCTGGGGCTGGCCGTGGTGGCACACACCTTGAATCCCAGCACTTGGGAGGCAGAGGCAGGCGAATTTCTGAGTTTCAGGCCAGCCTGGTCTATAGAGTGAGTTCCAGGACAGCCAGGGCTACACAGAGAAACCCTGTCTTGAAAACCAAAAAGGATCTGCTGGGAATGTATGCCTGAACCTCTGAGTTTCATCCCTGGCATAATTAACCAGGCTTGAGGGCACAGCTACAATCCCATGCTCAGAAGGTGGAGACAGGAGACTGAGACCATCCAGGCTGGCTTCAGCAGTTTGATTAGATGAGCCTCGGTCCCCGCCCCTGCAGGTGTGCCTTAATGCCAAGTAGAAGGCAGAGGCAGGCAGACTTTTGGCTCCAACTTTGAGACTAGCAAGTTTCAGACCTATAAACAACGCAGCTCCTTGGAAGTTTACTTACACGAGTAAGATAAGTAATAATATTCAAACACAGCCAACTAAAATTAACCTTTCCCTCAGGCACCGGCAAGTGCCCACAGCACTCACCTATGAACACACTGGGGGCACAGCATGTTGTCCTCCAAGTGTGGGGGTGGGAATGTGCAGGCCGGAATCAGGAAGAGGGCAAGCGCCTGCCCTTTCTTATTAGGCACCCAGGCTTGTCCGGCGTGGAACTGCAGGCGAACCCAACCCTTTGAGCTCCCAGGAAGACTTGCCCCGTGAATCACACACCACATTTCTCCTGTGGAAGCAAAGAGAATAAACATGAACACACCAGTTTCAGCCTAGACTTGATGCCCCTCTGAAATGCCAGCCCTGGGGTAAGACTGGGAACCTAACCTTCATCTCAATTCCGTCTTGTACCTCAAAGTATACAAGAGACCTTCTTCAGGCTTTAGGGTTATAGGCAGAGCTCAACAATACAGTATTTGCTTTAGCCTGCAGAGTGATCCTAACACATCACACATACACCAAACAAAACTCCCTGATAATTGCTGGGTGGTGGTGGTCGCATATGATTTTAATCCCAGCATAAGGAGGTAGAGGCAGGCTGTCAGGTTGAGATCGGCCTGATCTACAGAGCTTTCTTCCAGCACATCCTGAGCCAGAGAAAACAAGCAAGCAAGCAACAATCAAAACACACCCTATAAACAAACAAATAAAAGGGGGCTGGAGAGATGCCTCGGCTCGGCGGTTAAGAGCACTGACTGCTCTTCCAGAGGTCCTGAGTTCAATTTACAAAGACTCATAACCACCTGTAATGGGATCTGATGCCCTCTTCTTGTGTCTGAAGACAGATACAGTGTACTCATATAAATAAAATAAATGCTTAAAAAACTCAACCAATCAAACAAACAAGAAAACCAACCAAACAAAGCCAAAAGACACCCCACGAGAAAACTAAAGGGTTTTCATGGAATAGGGTCCTACCAAGAAACTATGGTGGCCCTACAAATTAGACATCTACCTACCTGCTTTTCTCCCAAGTGCTATGGTTGATTCCTCTGCAATAAGTGCTCTCAACCTCCGAGCCATATTTCTAACCCTAGAATCAACCACTGTAGGCCGGGCGGTGGTGGCGCACGCCTTTAGTCCCAGCACTTGGGAGGCAGAGGCAGCCGGATTTCTGAGTTCGAGGCCAGCCTGGTCTACAGAGTGAGTTCCAGGACAGCCAGGGCTACATAGAGAAACCCTGTCTCGAAAAAAAAAAAAAAAAAAAAAAAAAAAAAAAAAAGAATCAACCACTGTAATCACTCTAAGCATGATTTTCCTTCATTCCATTGCATCTCTCTCCTTTATTTTTTTTTTTTTTTTGATACAGGGTTTCTCTGTGTATACCTGGCTGTCCTGGAACTCACGCTGTAGACCAGGCTGGCCTCGAACTCAGAAATCCGGCTGCCTCTGCCTCCCAAGTGCTGGAATTACAGGCGTGCGCCACCATGCCCAGCCATAGAGAAGTGCATTGGCCGGGAATCAGAAGAGGGCATTGGATCCCATTACAGATGTTTGTGAGCCACCACGTGATTGCTGGGATTTGAACTCAGGACCTCTGGAAGAGCAGTCAGTGCTCTTAACCACTGAGCTATCTCTCCAGCCCTCTCCTATTCTTTTTTTTTTTTTTTTTTGGTTTTTAGAGACAGGGTTTCTCTGTGTGGTCCTGGCTGTCCTGGAACTTACTCTGTAGACCAGGCTGGCCTTGAAGTCAGAAATCCGCCTGCCTCTGCCTCCCAAGTGCTGGGCTTAAAGGCGTGTGCCACCACGCCTGGCACCCTCTCCTATTCTTATAACATGAGCTCTTATTTTTTTTGAAAGTCTCACGTAGGCCTGGTTGAATTCAAACTCCCCATCCTCCTACTCAGACACTGGGATCATAGCCTCATGACATATTTGATTAGTTATGCTTATTTTACTAAAGAAGAAACTATAAATTGCTAACACCACCAACTTAACAGATGCTAAGAGATCAGACTCCGAATGAAAAAGATAGGAAGAAAGCACACCAAGCACATTGCTTCTTGCTTGATGAGTGACTAAGTTATTTTCAAAGTGTGACTTCTTGGATCAACAGCCTCATTATTGCCTGAGTAGCTCATAGGAACTCAAGGCAAAAGGCCATTTACCTGTGCTATACTCTAAAATTCTTTTTTGTCTCACCAGGCGATTGTGGTGCATACTCCAGCACTCAGGAGGCAGAGGCAGGAGGATCCATGAGTTCGAGGCCAGTCTGATCTACCGAGAGAGTTCTAGGACAACCAGAGATACATATCCACCCCCCCACCCCCCCCACCCCGCTCCCCATAAAAAACCCAAAGATCCTTATCAAGGCAGAGAAATACTAGCTCTCACGGGTGAGGTCCAGGAATTACTCGTGGCTGTGACTGATTCTAACCTTGGACCTGTGCAGCTGTTGCGTTGGCTGGAATTGCCTCAAACTTCTTAGCACTGGATGCAATTCTGGCCCAAGATGCCAATACTGCCTCAGAGGAAGGTGTCGCCACAACCGTGGTACTGACTTCTTCATAGAGCACTGGAGGATCGATGAGGGCCGGTATCTGTTCCTCTGGTACAGTGACGATTTCAAGGGGAGCTGTCACCTGAGACTCTTCTGGTGGTTCGGTCTTCAGTTTTTTGTGAGATGTCTTCAACCTGGCCTCTTTGGCTGATTCAGGCACATTCTTCAACTCGGGCTAGGGCATGATAGATAATGGGAAACATTAAGAGCTGACAGATCAGCGGGTAAGAAGACACTCATTGTGAAAGAGACGGGGGTGATGGTGGGGCACGCCTTTAATCCCAGCACTTGGGAGGCAGAGGCAGGCGGATTTCTGAGTTTGAGGCCAGTCTGGTCTACAGAGTGAATTCCAGGATAGCCAGGGCTACACAGAGAAACCCTGTCTTGAAAAACAAACAAACAAACAAACAAAAACAAACAAACCAACAAAAAACCAAGACCTGAAGTCGCATCTCTATATACCACATCTAAAAAAGATACTTGGAAGTTGCTCACATCTGTAATTCCATTCTAATGCTCCTGTAATAGGATGGGAGGTGGAAGCGGAGCCTCCTGGCCAACTAGTTCAGTATATACATGAGAAAGCAACAGAGACTCTGCCTTAAAACAAAGGAGAAAGCGAGGACCGGGGACCCAGTGTTGTCTTCTGACCTCCATGAACTCCCTGTAGCACATGTGCACCCACCAGCACGCCCACAGAAAACGGCGAGCAAGAGACGATGCAGTCAGTGGTCACAAGCACTTCCTACCTCTGCAGAAAGCGTGCCTTCCTCCACCACGTAAACGGTGGCTCCCTATTACAACTCTGGACACGGGGAATTACGTCCCTCTTCTGGCCGAGGGCACCAGGAACCTATGTGGTACACACACACACACACACACACACACACACACAAGCAAGACATTTATCCAACCTCAACTTAAAGTGTGTGTGTGTGTGTGTGAGAGAGAGAGGGGGGGGGAGGGAGAAGGAGGAGGAAGAGGAGGAGACGGAGGAAGAGGACAAGGAGGAGGAGGAAGAGAAGAGGAGAGGAGAGGAAAGGGAGAGAGAGAGAGAGAGAGAGAGAGAGAGAGAGAGAGAGAGAAGGAGAGGAGAGGAGAACCATCAGAAATGTGGCCTTGGGGGAGGAGCTGCTTTCTGGTAACAGATTCAGTTAGCAAAGCTGGAGAAACCGCGCAGCAGAACACTCGCCTAACACGTGCAAGGTCCCGGGTCCAACGCCATTGCTTATGATGGAGCCAACAGGCTGATGGGAGTTACAGTGAATACCCCATCCTCACTAACATTTTCTAAAGCCCTTCCCCTAAGCCCAGTGAGGGGACGCCTGTGCTCTCAGTTACTCAGGAGGTAAAGGGATCACTTGGTCTTAGTAATTAAGACTAGCTTAGAAAACAGTTAAGCCAGGAGGTGGTGGCACACGCCTGTAATCCCAGCACTCTGGGAGGCAGAGGCAGGTGGATTTCTGAGTTGAGGCTAGCCTGGTCTACAGAGTGAGTTCCAGGACAGCCAGGGCTACACAGAGAAACCCTGTCTGGGAAAACAAAACAAAAAACAAAACAAAACAAAACAAAACCAGAAAACACAGTTAAGTCCTAGTCTCAAAACAAAACAAAACAAAAAACCAACAAAAGCAAAACAAAACAAACAGACAAACAAACAAACAAACAAAAAACAAAGTGCTGGCCAGGTACTCAGGATGCAGAGGCAGGAAGTTCGCTACCAAGTTTCGGGCCAGCAAGGGCTACACGGCAAACTCTATCTCAAAAATACAAATGAACAAAAACAAACGAGTCATCCAAGGACGGTGGCACACACCTGTGATTATGAGTCCGAGAAAGGAGAGCCGAAGTTCTTAGGCCAGCGAAGACTACATATAGACTCAAAAACAAAATAACAAAACACTACCACCACCACCATCACCACCACCACCAAAAACCCAACCAAACCAAACAACAACAAAAAAGAAACAAAACACCGAAAACGGGTGTGGGGGGTGGGTGGGTGGGTTAGGGACCAGTGCGGCGTGCAGCAGTAGTAGAACATGCATACATGCATTCAAACCCTAGATTCATTTCCCAGCACCAAACCCCACCTTACCTAGTTTTATTTATTCTCTGATATGCCAGTTATTAGAAGAAGCAAACCTTCCCCTCTGCCACTACAAGTGCAAGGTTCCATGCAGGGCTGGGAGGACAGTGCCTGTCTACAATCTTACCAGTGGGAGATTTGGTGAGCTTGAAGCCACTGTTATTTTCACACACTGACTGCCAGGCTAGCCTGGGCTAATACTAAATAGTCTCAAGAAAATATATAGTTACCATTTGCTCTGGGAAAGCCCTTGCAAGGAGTCGTTTATAAGCATCTAATTTCTAAGACAAAAAGCAAAAACAACACACAACAACAGGAAAAGAGTGGTTAGTGAAGTTCTGGCCGCCACGCTCCCGCGCTGCGCTCCGCCGCTCGCGTAAGGCCCCCGCCAGCCCCACCTGGCCTTTGCTGCTCAGTTTCTTCTGGAGACACCAGGCTCGCAAAACATCTCGGTGAATCAGGTTCACTGGGGGCAGATATTTTGGCATAGGAGGAACTGGTACCTTCCTACGAGTGTGTCCTGGTGGCTCAGTGTCTTGTGTTTTTTCCTCCTTTGGTTTACAACCTGAGGGACAAAAAAAAAAAAAAAAAAAAAAAAAGAAGACAGTTAGAACCAACTCCTGCACAGCCGTACAGCATCCGATAATCCCTTCTGGTTCTTTACGTAGTATATAGTAATCGTCTTATAATGTAGAGGTGCCTGTTTCAATGACCATCTAAAGATCATAGACTCCAGGAGACAGCCCCCCCCCCCAAAAAAAAACCTGGAATTTTCAAATCCCAGTGTTCTTTGTTCAAGAACTGGCTTTGGCTGTAGGAAGCACCTTGCTTGCTTATGTTTTGTTGTTGTTTATTTGTTTCTATTTAACCAGGTAAGAACCCAGCCAGGGGCTGGAGACGGCTCAGCAGTTAACCACACGGTGGCTCACAGCCATTTGTAATGGGATCTGATGTTCTCTCCTAGTGTCTGATGACAGCGGCAGTGTACTCACATACACACATAAATAAATCTTTAAAAAAGGGGGAGGGACTGGAGAGATGGCTCAGCGGTTTAGAGCACTGACTGCTCTTCCGAAGGTCCTGAGTTCAAATCCCAGCAACCACATGGTGGCTCACAACCATCCTGGCACCCTCTTCTGGAGTGTCTGAAGACAGCTGCAGTGTACTTACATATAATAAATAAATCTTTTCTTTTTCTCTTTTTTTTTTTTTTTTAAGTTTTTCGAGACAGGGTTTCTCTGTGTATTCCTGGCTGTCCTGGAACTCACGCTATAGACCAGGCTGGCCTCGAACTCAGAAATCCCCTGCCTCTGCCTTCCAAGTGCTGGGATTAAAGGCGTGCGCCACCACAGCCAGGCTTTTTTTTTTTTTTTTTTTTTTTTTGGTTAACGCTTCCCCTTTTTACACTTGGGAAATTCAAGTATCTTAGATGAAAAAGACTTAAAACATTTAGAGACTTACCTTTATCTTTCTTGGACTTTTTTTCTTTTTTCCCCGTTGCTTTAGTCTTTGCAGAAGACGTGCTGGGCTGACCAGACACCTGCCGCTCCAAGTCTTCCAGCAGCTCTTCCGCGCTCCGCTGTGGACAGGGGAGCGGGTTACACAACTGTCTGCTGTTCGGGGCCAGCATACCCCTTCCCTAGCTCTAAACTAGCTCACACCCAAGGCCTGGAAGAGGTCAGTGCACAAGATTGCCAGCCTGCATTCTCACTGGGCATTGTCTGAATAACCAGAGTTATAAACTAGGGAAGCAATGGTTGGGGGAGGGGAGGAAGTGAAGGAGTACGAGTACACGTACACACGTACGTACACACACACACACACACACACACACACACACACACAACTGGAACCCTAGTCTAGGATCAAGGGTAGGCCAGCCCAGGCTTGTAGGATTATCTTTGTGTTTGTTTTTTTGGGATAGGGTTTTTCTCTAGGTAGCCTCCCTGGCTGTTCTGGAATTAGATTTGTAGACCAGGCTAGCCTCGGAACTCAGAGGTTGGCCTGCCTCCGGCTCTGGGATTAGAGCCACAGATCACCCCCCTCCACCCCCCGGCGGGACTATCTTAAAGGAAGGAAGAAAACCTTGCAGTAGCTGCAATCTTAGCACCTAGGCCGGGACTGCAGGGGAGTCACCAAAAATGTAACGAGCCTCCGGCCAAGGTTAGGCTACAGGATAAAACTAAAAGATGAAATAGATATGAACAAAGCAACAGAATATAATGAAAGCAATCGAATAGTCCGCTCTTGGAGGAAGAAAACCTTACTCTAGCATGCCACACCCCAAAGATTTATTTCCCCCAGTTGTGGGTTCTAGGCTCACTCAGAGAATTTGTAGCCAGAGTGATGTACCAAAGGGGATTGTATCACTTCCATGACTGGTTTCCCTTCAGTCTCTCTCAGACATGGCCCAGGGGCACTTTCCAAGAGTTTCAACAGCCTGGTTACACCTTAGCACCAACCCTCTTCTCCTTCAGTTCTTACACCTCACTCTCCTCCATTGAAAGGTCTCAATTCAAAGGTTATTTTGCTGGAATCTCTACAATCTACCACATATCACCTTATTTCCATTTGTGAATTAATTCCAACTGATTTTTAAACTCCACAAGAGTGGGGTCCCTCTCCCTTTTATTGCTGACAATGGATAATAACTGTTCAGTTAAATTAAAGAAACAAAGACTACAAAAACCAAACAAAACAAAAACAACCCCTAAGCATAGAAAAAAAAAAACAAACAACTAACAAGTATTACCTTCATTTAATCTTTAAATAACTTCATAACCACTACTATATTTTCAACACGGAGGACCAAAAGTTAAAAGCTTATTAAAGCCAGCTGCTCGTGGCCCATGCCTTTATCCCAGCATTCAGGAGGCAGAGGAAGGCAAATCTCTTGAGTTCGAGGCTAGCCTGGTCTCCAAGAGGGAGTTACAGGACAGCCAAGGCTACAGAGAAACCTAATTTCTGGGAAGGAAAGGGAAACAAAAACCAAACAAAAAAGCCGGGGCGGGGGGAGAGAGAGGGTGGCACCCGCTAGGTTTACAGAGCGCGTCTCGGGGCACCCAGGGCTACAGAGAAATCCAGTTTCGGAAAAAACAAAAGACAAAAACTCATCAACTAAGTAAAACCGCCAGGTCTTTTCGCTCCAAAACCTAGGTGTTGTCCACCCCCTCCACCCCCCACCCACACCCGCAAGCGTGGGAGGACGTGACAAATTAACACTCGCCGGTTATTTACAGGCAAGTTATTTTACATCACAATAGGAACCGGGCTGCACTAGGTCAATAAGACATATTTGCATAATCTCTTTATAAACTCTTCACTTTTGGACCTAACAAAATTCTTAACACTAGAGAAAGCTGGAAATGGCTCGCGGTTTCTTGGGAAGGAGGCCTGGCTGGTGCTCAGGATGCTGGCGACTAGAGTTGGGAACCAGCAGAGCCTGTCAGTCAGGTCTGCTTCTCCAGATTCCTCCACTCCGAGGACCTGGGGATAAAACAGGCCCTGTAGCCGCAGGCACTCTTGGGTTAAGCCCTCGGGTCCTCTCCGAGCAAACTGGGGACCTCCTGTTCCTTCTGAGGTTACCCAACGCCTCAGTTTACATCCTGTTTTATCCTGTGACCATTTCCAACCTCCAGCTACGGGCATTCTAAATTCCTTCCTGACAGAACTCATCCAAACATCCCTCCCAAATCACAACCTCCTCTCCTAACCCGTCTACCACCGGGCCCCAGGGCCTACTGCAAGACCAGGTCCAGAGGGCCTGCCAAGCCACACACCTAACCAAAAAAAAAAAAAAAAAAAGGCAATTAAAGTGTAACAAGTTATAACGCCCATTCTTTTCTTCTCCAAACAAAAGCTGGGTATTCTTAAAAAAGAGAGAGAGAGAGAGAGAGAGAGAGAGAGAGAGAGAGAGAGAGAGAGGTCCTAGATTCACCACTTTGGAAAACCGAACTGTAAGAACAGCTCTCACCTTGACGCCAGCAGTCTCCATCTTGAGATTAGACTGAAACCTCCGACAGAAGGTTCTTCCAGCTTCCAAATGAACTCTGGCCCCCGTCGGCTTTTAACAATCTCCTCCCACTTCCTGTTGTCTTGAGGTCCTCTTCCTTTCCCCTCCCCTCCTGATCCCACCCCCAACAAATTGTGATGCTAAAATCTCATTTGTGGCTGATTTTAATTAAGTCACTAGAGTGTGGTTTAATTTGTAGGCGTTATCCTCCGAACTTTTTTTGCTTTTTGTTTTTTGTTTTTTGTGTGTGTGTGTGTGTGTTTGAGAAAGGGTTTTAGTGGCATGACCGGGAATACGCTATATTATATTGTATTATCTCAGCCTCAGAATACTGCGATTTAGAGGTGTGAGCTGCCACATCCTGCCCCTGGCAACTGTAGATCTGGGAAATTTAAAACTGTAATTAATTGCTGGGCTTGGTAGCACACGCCTTTAATCCCAGCATTTGAGAGGCAGAGGCAGGTGGATCTCTCTGAGCTTCTGGCCAGCCTGGTCTACATACTGAGATTCTTTTTTTTTTTCTTTTTCTTTTCTTTTTTTTTTTTTTCTTTTTTTTTTTTTCGAGGCAGGGTTTCTCTGTGTAGTCCTGGCTATCCTGGAACTCACTCTGTAGACCAGGCTGGCCTCCAACTCAGAAATCCGCCTGCCTCTGCCTCCCAAGTGCTGGGATTACAGGCGTGCACCACCACGCCCGGCTGAGATTCTATCTTAAAAAAAAAAAAAAAAAAAAAAAAAGAGCCGGGCTGTGGTGGTTATTCTCCCAAGTGCTGAGATCATAGATGTGTTTTTCTATGTCCAGCTTGGTGGTGTGTTTATTTGTTTTGGGACAGGGTTTCTTACAGCCTAAGCTCCTAATCTTGGACTTGCTATTGTAACCAAGGCTGGCCTCGAACTCCTTATTTTCATGCCTACATCTCCTAAGTATGAATGCAACTCTTAGCATTTGTCTTTCCTTTACTATTTCTACTTTTTCTTTCTTCTTACAGATAGAACTGTTTTTTTGTTTTTGTTTTTTTGTTTTTTGTTTTTTGTTTGTTTGGTTTTTTTTGGTTTTTAGAGACAGGGTTTCCTGTGTAGCTCCGGCTGTCCTGGAACTCACTCTGTAGACCAGGCTGGCCTCGAACTCAGAAATCCGCCTGCCTCTGCCTCCCAAGTGCTGGGATTAAAGGCGTGCGCCACCACATCTGGTTTAGAACTGTATTGTTGAGGCCAGTCTTGGAACTTCTAAACTCTTGGGCTTAAGCATGTCTCTTCAGTTTTGGAAGTGCTGGGACTGTGCATACATGTCTCCCAGCCCAGTTTTTTTTCTCTCTCTCTCTTTTGGAAAGGGTAGTATTTATTGATTTGTTTCATTGCTGTGCTTGTTTTGAGTCTAGTTCTCACTCCACAGTCCTGGCTGTCCCGGGACTCTCTGTGTAAGCCAGGCTAAACTTTCACCTGGATCAGTCATCCATTCTGTCTCTGCCACCCAAGGGCTAGACACGGGCATACAGTGAACAACCATGCACGGCCAAGTAAGTACTAGTAGAATAAATGAGTGAGGGCTGGAGGGTTGGCTCAGCGGTTAAAAGCGCCAGCTGCTCTTCTTCACAACCACCCGTCAGGAGATCCGATGCCCTCTTCTGGGGTGTCTCTAAGACAGCTACAGTGAGCCAGCGGGGCTGGAGGGAGAAGAAAAAAGTGTGAAGACAGCTACAGTGTACTTACATATAATAAATAAATAAACCTGAAAAAAGAATAAATGAATGGCATTGATGAGTATCTGAAGGTGAATGTTCCCTAGCCTATTGTATTGCGTGCGGCCATTTGACAGGTGGCTCTGAGAGTTGAGATACTTAGTAAAAGTTATGTCTGTTCTCCCATACTGGTTTAACCTCTGCTGTGGATTCCTAGAAGGCTTAGGTCCAAAGCTAGGCGTATTCGATATGTCAACAGAGATCAGCTTAAGTGCCCAAAGATTTCATCGATCTGCCAAAGTCTAGAGCGGCTGCATCTCAAAGGGATTGATATTTTAAGCAGCACAAGAGTCTTGCCTATCTTATTTGTAAAGAATTCTACTTTAGGAACTGGGCATACTGGTACATTCCTTTTAGCCCAGCTCTTGAGAGCAGAAACAGTCAGATCTCTGTAAGATTGAGGCCAGCCTGGTTCTACATAGTGAGTTCCAGTTTTCAAACAGTGAGACCCGTTTTCAAAAAAAAAAAAAAAAAAAAAAAAAAAAAAAAAAAAGGTCAAAAAACCCAAACAACCAAAACAAACAAACAAACAACCACAATAACAAACCATCAACAAAACCAGCATCAACAGCAACAGAATTCTACCTTTGAGGCTCTTGATGCCAAGATAGATGCTTTCAGTTTGATCCCTGTGACCCCACTTCCTGGAGGGAACTAAGTCCTGTAAGTTGTCCTGCCGTCACATAAATGCGTTGTGGTATATATACACACTGTAAGTAAATATATGTAGTTGAAAAAGTTCTGCCTTTTATTATCTCCTATAGAAGAAAACAATTGCTCTTTTACTTCTAAATTTTAAATTCTTTTAAAACATCTATTTGTTTGTTTGCTTGTTCTTTTGTTTATTTTGGTGTGTGTGTGTGCATGTACATGTGTGGAGGTCTAAGAAGAACTTTTGGGGGGCTGGAGAGATGGCTCAGTGGTTTAAGAGCACTGACTGCTCTTCCAAAGGTCCTGAGTTCAAATCCCAGCAACCACATGGTGGCTCACAACCATCCGTAATGAGATCTGACGCCCTCTTCTGGTGTGTCTGAAGACAGCTGCAGTGTACTTACACATAATAATAAATAAGTCTTTAAAAAAAAAAAAAAAAAAGAAGAACTTTTGGGAGTCGGTTCTCTCTTCCACCAGGTAGGTCACAGGGATTGAACTCAGGTCATCACCCAGTAGCAGAGATTGAGCGCAAGCCGCCTGCTTACAGGCACTCCACCACTCCACTACACCATCAGCTCTTTCTTCCTACTCGCTGTTATCTGAAGTAGGGTTGGGTTAAACTGCCCAGTCTGGCCTCGAGCGGCAGCCCTGGAAGGTCCATAAGTTTTTCACTTTCCTTTCAAAGCCCTGTGCTACCAGGTTTCCCTTAAATAAACACAGAATTGTCAGAACTGCCAGATCACTGACAGGACCTCCTGCTAATGCATGTAGTCAAGGACCGAAATTAAGCTCCGTCTACCATGCGAGCTATCTGCCCCTAGTTAGAAGGTATTTCTTCGCGGAGCGGTAGTGGCGCACACCTGTAATCCCAGCACTCTGGAAGGCAGAGGCAGGCAGATCTTTGAGTTCGAGGCCAGCCTGGTCTACAGAGTGAGTTCCAGGACAGCCAGGGCTATACAGAGAAACCTGTATGTTTTTTTCTCGAAAACAAAAACAAAAACAAAAACCAACAACAACAAAAAGAAGGTATTTCTGTGTTTTATCTGGTTTTAGAAATAAGGTCTTGAATAAATGAAGGTTGAAAGAAATACAGTCTTATGTGTGTGCATATACGCTGAGCTTCATTAAAGAGTTCAGTGAGGGGCTGAAGGGATGGCTCAGTGGTTAAGAGCACTGACTGCTCTTCCGAAGGTCCTGAGTTCAAATCCCTGCTGTAAATGAGATCTGATACCCTCTTCTGTAGTGTCTGAAGACAGCTACAGTTTACTCACATATAATAAATAAGTGAATCTTATTGTTTGTTTGATTGCTTGTTTTTTTCGAGACAGGGTTTCTCTGTGTAGTCCTGGCTGTCCTGGAACTCACTCTGTAGACCATGCTGGCCTCGAACTCAGAAATCCGCCTGCCTCTGCCTTCCAAGTGCTGGGATTACAGGCGTGTGCCACCACACCCGGCTAAATAAATGAATCTTAAAAAAAAAAAAAAAAAAAAGAATTCAGTGATACATACGTTCCAAGCAAGCCCTCTTCCAGCTGATGTACACCCCAGCTACAGGTGTGGCTTTTTTTTGTTTGTTTGTTTTTGTTTTTGTTTTTTCAAGACAGGGTTTCTCTGTATAGCCTTGGCTGTCCTGGAACTCACTCTGTAGACCAGGCTGGCCTCAAACTCAGAAATCTGCCTGCCTCTGCCTCCCAAGTGCTGGGATTAAAGGCGTGCACCACCTGTGACTTTAAGGGAGATGCATAAGGAGGCTGGATTTGGTGACTCAACGCCTTCCAAGTTACTCAAGCGGCTGAGGCAGGAGGATTACAAGTTCACATTTGGCCTGAGCAACTTAGGGAGACTGTATCACAAATTTAAAAATTAAAGAAAGGACTGGGGAGCCAGGTGTGATGCCTATTTCCTATAATATCCCAGAGGTACTCAAAACTCTCTTACATGGTAAGTGGATGTCCTTGTCTCAGAAACAAACAAAATGGCTGAGCTTATTGCTAAATGGTAGAGTACTTGCTTGGCAATGCTTGAAGTCTTTGTTCAACACCTAGTGTGGCAAGAAAGAAAAAAAGAGGAGCTAGAGGTAAAGGTGTCTTATAATCTGAGTTTGTTCCCAGGGACCACATGACGGACAAAGAGACTAACTCTCCATAGCTGTCTTCTCACTTCCACATGTATGCGGTGGTGTACACACATCACAGACAGACAGACAGACAGACACTGACACACACACACCACAGACAGACCCCACACACACACACACACACAGAGCACAGACAGCACTGCACAGCACAGCACAGACACACACAGAGCACAGCACAGACACACACACATCACAGACAGACAGACAGACTGACAGACACTCACACAGCACAGACACACACACAGCACAGACAATCCCCCCCACACACACACAGAGCACAGACAGACAGACACTCACACAGCACAGACACACACACATCACAGACAGACAGACAGACAGACAGACAGACACTCACACAGCACAGACACACACACAGCACAGACCCCCACACACACACACAGCACAGACAGACACTCACACAGCACAGACACACACACAGCACAGACAACCCCCCCCACAGCACAGACAGACAGACACTCACACAGCACAGACACACACACAGCACAGACAACCCCCCCACACACACAGAGCATAGACAGCACAACACAGCACAGCACAGACACACACACAGCACAGAGAGGCACACACACACACACACACACACACACACACACACTAAACAAATATGTATATGTACATATTGTTCAAATGTATATATGAAGGCTGGAGGGTAACTTTATGGAGTGTGCTCTCTGCTTCTCCATTGTATGGTTGACACTTTGGGGTGGAACTCAAGTTGGTAGGGTTCCCAGGCTGCTGAGCCATTTCCTTGGCCTCTGATCCTCTTTATCCTCTTTACATATTTTCTCGAGAAATACTGTGACCTTGCAGGATTTTGTTTTGTTTGTTTTCGAGACCATGTTTCTCTATTATGTATGAATATATGTAAATATATTATTATTATATATACACATATATGAGGGGAGGGTGAAGTAGGTGGGGAAGGTGGGACATGGGGAGGGTGGGAGTGGGGGGTCCCCCCTAACTGTCCTCTCTCTGACTCTTGGGCTGGAGATCACACCTGGAACATGTCACCCAGCTGCTTCCTCAGCCTAGCTCTGCTGCTCAATCTCCCTATTAGCATCCAGACTCCTAATTAATTGTCCTCTGGGGGAATCACACCACGGGACTTCTGGTTTTTTGTTTTTGTTTTTGTTTTTGTTTTTGTTTTTTTGTTTTTTGTTTTTTTTACTTTTTGACCCTCCAAAGTGCTAAATGCCAAAGAAGTGAGTCCTAGGGCCATCATTAGCACAAGATTCTGTAAACATTTGGGAAGACCTCACCTGTGGTTAACACAGTATAAAGAGGACTTAAATGGACCAATTAGAAAACTCCTGCAGTAGATTCAACTGAGTAATACTACAGGGTTCTTCAAGTGGTCCTCACGGAGAGCAGAGACTATGTTATGTGAGTCTTAACAGAGCCCTGTGTTCTCTCCCTCCCTCTCCCTTCCCCCTCTTCCTCTCCCTCTCCCCTCTCTCCTCTCTGCCTCTCTCTCTCTCTCTCTCTCTCTCTCTCTCTCTCTCTCTCCCTTCCCTTATCCCTGTCCTTGCCCCTGAGTGTGTGTGTGTGTGTGTGTGTGTGTGTGTGTGTGTGTGGTGTATACATGTTCCGAGTAACATATATTCATATACTTACACAACTAAGCTACTTGGGACAGTCATTTTGTTTGCAGGCTGTTTGTTTGTTTGTTTTGTTTGCATCTGCTGTGGTTGTCACTGTTTTACAGAGACTCCCACAGTCATATAAAGTTGTGCTGTGTTCTGTAGGTGATCTTGAACTCATTCTGCCTCAACCTCCCAAGCACTCAGAATGACAGGATGTGCCACCAGACTGGGGTCTTCATTCTTCTTTCCTCTTTCCAATCTTCCCAGAGAATACTGCTCTCAAAGGACAGGCGTCTGATGTGAGTGGTGCCCCTTGGAGACTGTGATGGTTTGTGTATGCTTGGCCCAGGGAGTAGCGCTGTTAGGAAGTGTGGCCTTGTTGGAGTAGGCATGTCACTGCGGGTGTGGGCTTTAAGACCCTCATCCTTTCTGCCTGGAAGTCAGCCTTCCACTAGCCGCCTTCAGATGAAGATGTAGAACTCTCAGCTCTCCCTGCACCATGCCTTCCTAGATGCTGCCCTGCTCCTACCTTGATGACAATGGAGTGAACCTCTGAGCCTGTAACAGCCCCAATTAAGTGTTGTCTTTTATAAGGCTTGCCTTGGTCATGGTGTCTGTTCACAGCAGTAAAAGCCTAACTAAGAGTTCCATCGCTTTCAAAATGGCAATGGCTAAGAGAACAGGAAAAAAAATACCCAAAACAAAACACACACACACACACACACACACACACACACACACACACAAAGCAGGGCATGGTGACGCACGCCTGTAATCCCAGCACTTGGGAGGCAGAAGCAGGTGGATTTCTGAGTTCGAGTCCAGCCTGGTCTACAGAGTGAGTTCCAGGACAGTCAGGTCTACACAGAGAAACTCTGTCTCGAAAAAAAAACCAAACACACACACACACACACACACACACACACCCTAAATGAATCCTTTACACAGATATCCTAGAAAGTGAGATGATTTGAATAAGAATGGTTCCACAGGCTCATATATTTGAATGCTTGGTACCCAGTTGGTGGAACTGTTTGGGAAGGATTAGGAGGTGTGGCCTTGTTGGAGGAAATATATGACTGGGGTGTAGGGTGGTGCTTTGAGGTTTCTTGGGTTTTTTTTTTTTCTTTTTCTTTTTTTTTTCTTTCTTCGAGACAGGGTTTCACTGTGCAGCCCTGGCTGTCCTGGAACTCACTCTGTAGACCAAGCTGGCCTCGAACTCAGAAATCCGCCTGCCTCTGCCTCCCGAGTGCTGGGGTTAAAGGCGTGCGCCACCACTGCCCGGTGCTTTGAGGTTTCAACACTCATACAATATCCAGTTATATCTCTCTGCTTGATGGGCGTGTCTCAAGATATATGCTATCAGTTGCATGTCTGCCTGCCTGCTCCCATGATCCCCACCATCATGGTCATGGACTCACACTCCGAAACTATAAGTCCCAATAAACTCTGTTTTCTAAACATTGCCTTGGCTATGAGATCTCTTCCCAGCAGTAGAAAAGTCACTAAGACAGAATGTTTGATGAAAAGTAGGGTAGTTTGGCAGACATCAGGACTCATACCTGTAATTGCCTGACAGACTGAGGGAGAAGGAGTTCCACCTTCTTGAACAATCTTGTGCTATAAAACAAAGGGACCAGGAAGATGGCTCAGAAGTTAAGAGCACTTGTTGCTCTTCCGAAGGACCCAGGTTTAATTCCCAGCCTCCATGTCAGTTAGCTCACAAGGCATGTACTCCACAACTGCCTTAGCTCTAGCTTTCCCTTCTGGCCCTGCACACACACTTATCCTGCCACATACACACAAGTGAAAATGAGAATAAATCTTTTTAAAAAAGATATAGATATAGATGATATAGATGATATAGATGATATAGATATAGATAGATAATTGAAAGCAGCCTAATTTAATCCTTCAATTTGCTTCTTCTCCACCCCCCCACCTCCCCCCCCACACCACCCCCCACCCACCCCCACCCCCGCAAACCCTTAACATTTATTAACTTTCTTCCAGCTTTCAATTTTACCCAGATCTGAAACAAGGTGGCTTCTTCTTTTTTTTTGGGAGGGAGGGGGTTGTTTGTTTGTTTGTTTGTTTTGAGACAGGGTTTCTTTGTGTAGCCCTGACTGGCCTAGAACGAACTCTGTAGACCAGGCTGGCCTCAAACTCAGAGAACCTCTGCCTCTTGAGTGCTGGGATTAAAGACGTGTGCCAACACTACCTGGCATGATCTTGTGGGGTGAAATCTAGGCCCTGGCATGTTCAAGGAAAATACTTTGCCACTGATCTATATCCTGGCTATTAGAAAACTATTTTGTTAGCTGGGCGTGGTGGCGCACACCTGTAATCCCAGCACTTGGGAGGCAGAGGCAGGCAGATTTCTGAGTTCGAGTCCAGCTTGGTCTACAGTGAGTTCCAGGACAGCCAGGACCACACAGAGAAACCCTGTCTCGAAAAACAAACAAACAAACAAACAAACAAACAAACAAAAAACTATTTTGTTTACTTATTCCTAATAGGGTAAGTCCATGAGGCAACAATGATCCCTGATCATCATGATTTTTCTCCAATGACAATACTTCAATTTAAAGTTTAAGACAAGCCGGGCGGTGATGGCGCACACCTTTAATCCCAGCACTTGGGAGGTAGAGGCAGATTTCTGGAACTCAGATTTCTGAGTTCCAGGCTAGCCTGGTCTACAGAGTGAGTTCCAGGATAGCCAGGGCTACACAGAGAAACCCTGTCTCAAAAAAACAAAAAACAAAAAACAAAAAACTCCAAAACCAAGAACCCCAAACAAACAAACAAACAAACACCCCCACAAGATCATGCCAGGACTACAGAAACCCTGTTTCTGAAGAAAAGAAAAAGAAAAAAAAGGCACAAGTTGATAGAGTGGCAGGTGATTGTAGTCCCTGCTTCTTAGGGGGCTGGGACAGGAGGCTCTGTGCCTAAGAGCACATGCTGTTCTCTCGAGGGGGGTGGGGAGGGTGGGGGGAGAGGGGGACCTGGGTACTGTTCCAAGCATCCATATGGGGGCTTAGAATATTTAACTCTAGTTCTAGGAATGTAATACCCTTCTCTGGCCCCTAAGAGCACCAGACACACAGGATACACTTTCATACACACATATTCACAGGCAAACATATACCTAAAATAAAAAAAAAAAATTAGAAGAAAAGCAAACAAACACCAGACAAACAAAAACATGGAGAAATGTCCAAGGTTGCCTGTGTCTCAAAGTTAGTTCCTGTCCAGCTTGGGATCTGTAGTGAGCCATCTCCCCAGCCTCTTGAAAGGCATTCTTGTTAAAGATTTAGTTTTACATTTTTATTTATATTTCTGTGTGTATGTGCACATGTGTATGGATGCCCAGAAGAGGGCTCAGGTCCTCTGGAGCTGGAGTTACAGGTAATTATCAACTACCCTGTGTAGGTGCTGGGAGCTCAAATCAGATCTTCCTGAAAAATAGCAAGTACTGTTCATTGTACTGAGTTCTCTCTCTAGCCCATAATGTTGTTTTTAAAAAGTCCTTGTCATGCCAGATGAGATGGTGGATGATTTTAATCTCAACACTTGGAGGCCGAGACAAGTGGATCTCTGTGAATTTAAGACCAACCTGATCTACAAAGGTAGTTCTGGGATAGCCAGAGTTACTATATAGAGAAGGAAGAGACAGAAGGGGGCTGGGGGGAGGAGGGACAGGGGCAGGGGTTCACTCGGAGGCTGCTGTCTGTTTGTTTTTCTGTGACAGGGTTTCTCTGTGTAACCCTGGTTGTCCTGTAATGCTTTATTGTAGACTAGGTTGGCCTCAGATGTCTGCCAGCCTCTGCTTCCTGGGTGCTGGGATTAAAGGGCTGGAGAGATGGCTCAGTGGTTAAGAGCACTGCTTTTCAGAAGGTCCTGAGTTCAAATCCCAGCAACCACATGGTGGCTCACAACCATCTGTAATGGGATATGATGCCCTCTTCTGGGGGTGTCTGAAGACAGCTACAGTGTACTTACATATAATAAATAAATAAATCTTAAAAAAAAAAAAGGCATTGACCACCTCACCCAGGTACCGAGATGCCTTTTTGCAGAACACAAACTCTGTACTTTGTTTTTGTTTTGAAATAAATCCTTCGGTAGTCTGTTTTGTGTGTTTCCTTCCTTTGAATAGGATGGAAGAATCTGGAAACAGGACCCGTGACTGCAGATAACACCTGTGGAGCAGGTTTGGTCTTCTGTGGGAGACAGTGCTCAGAAAGACTGTCACTTTGTCCATGCCAGAGGCTAGATTTCACGAGAAGGGATGGGAATATTTGAATATGTCAGTTTGTGTCACTACCACAACATGTCGTAGTTGGCCATTTTTGGCACCTGTTGTTACTGGAGGGTGAATGGGGGACTTCACAAAGACCAAGAGCATACACCGCCATGAGTAACAAACACTCAGTCCCTGGTGTGTGTGTGTGTGTGTGTGTGTGTGTGTGTGTGTGTGTTGTATATTTAACCCACAGTCCCTTCGATCAGGCTAGGTAAGTGTTTCATCAGTTAGATATATCTCCGATTCACTTTAAAAAAAAAAAAAGATTTATTTATTTATTATATCTAAGAAGCTGTCTTCAGACACACCAGAAGAGGGCGTCAGATCTCTTTCCGGATGGTTGTGAGCCACCATGTGGGTGCTGGGATTTGAACTCAGGGCCTTTGGAAGAGCAGTCAGTGCTGTTACCTGCTGAGCCATCTCTCCAGCCCTCTATTCACTTTTTAATTTACTTTGAGCCAAGAGTTTCGTTAATTTTACAGGCTAGTTTAAACTCACTCTGTGGTTCAGGCGTCTTTGAACTTGTGACCCTTCTGTCTCAGTTTATGGGGCAGCTGATGTTACAGGCAGTGTCATCATTCCTTGGTCATTTTTTTTTTTTTTTTTTTTTTAAATTTATTTATTTATTATATGTAAGTACACCATAGATATCTTCAGACACCAGAAGAGGGCGTCAGATCTCTTTACGGATGGTTGTGAGCCACCATGTGGGTGCTGGGATTTGAACTCATGACCTTTGGAAGAGCAGTCGGTGCTCTTACCCACTGAGCCATCTCTCCAGCCCCCTTGGTCATTTTTATAGCATAAATACATAGTTTTTATTTGCCAATTAAAACGAGTAGGCAACAGGCTCCCAGAAAACGGCAGACACGAAGAGAGGGAATGTTGTCAGGCTCTGTTATAAACTAAAATATTTACCGAAGAAAAACATGTCAGCGCTTGATTTGATTTATCCCAATCCAAAGGAGAATGAGATTTCATCAAGGGGTTATTTCTCCGCTGGTGAAATGAGCCAATTCAAGCCAGATTAGATTATATATAGGCAGGTTTACTGGGAAGCTGTGCTCCAGTGGACAAGCTCACTGGCCCAAGGGTTGAGTTCAGGGACCATGGGGAGAGAGAGGAAGGAGGAAGGAGGCGGGGTGGGGAGAGAAAGGACAGAGAAGAGCGAGAGTGAGAAAGCAAGAGAGTCCAATATGTCTGGATTAAATAGGAAGGAGACTCTGGGGTAAAGGCAGCCCAGCCCCTAGGCTGGAAAGTTCAAGGTTGGGGGCAGGGAATGGCTGCTAGGGACTGAGAGATACTGGAAGAACCTGGAGGCCAGGCCTGCTTTGATATGTAAAATATGCACCTCAGTGCCCCGCCCCCCGCTCGCCCCCCCCCCCTCTGAAACCAAACCGAGTGTGCGCAAACATTCTCTCCACTAGGACAGCGAAATAAGCCCTTCTGCTTGTGTTGGCAAGTTCATTAGCAATGGTCAAGGGTCAGGTACAAGAAACTGCACTGACTGCCGTGGGGCCAGCATCGATGGGAATTTAATGATGAGCACATTGTTTTACAGAGAGTTGCATGATGGGAGTTAAGACTTTAGGAATTTCGCTCTGTAAAGGGACCATGTGCGGGACTGTATGCTAGGGACCCTGACGCCCAGAATTTGAGCTATTCTGATGAGACTGAAAGAGATTCCGGTCATGTAAGACATCAAAAGGGTAAAAATCCCAGGAGAAGAGCTTTCTAGATAAGGGGAACTGAACCTTGTTGCTGGAGAGGAGTGTAACTTTGGGTGCTAGGGGGCATCAGTAATGTCACGTTTCAGTCAAAGGGACTCGGAATGGAGGATGCACCCAGGGCTTGTGTGCTTTCAGCTCTTAATAACTGTATCAGCTTTGCCTGTGCTGTCTTCTAGGCAAGGCCTCGTCCAGTGCAGGATGTCTTCAGTGTGTTACTGAGGATCCAAACTGCTGGGCTACAGGTGTGTGTGTGCGGCCACTCTCCGGAAACACCTGTGGATAGGAGCCGTCGTTAATCCCGGTGCAATTCTGCAGGGAATGCTATATTAACAGCCTCGGTGATAACAAAAGCAGAGGTCAATGAAAAGAGGAAGAGAGGGGTTCAAGGTCATCCTGGGCTACATCCTCAATCTAAGTTGGCCAGTCTCAAACAGTAGCAATATCCCAAGACAAACCTCCAACAAACAGAAAGAGGGGAGGAGGGAAAGACCTCCCCTGGGTGTGGTGCTGAGTGTTTGTGATTAGAATTATAAAGGAGGTCCCAGGCAGCAGGATTAGAAGTGGCAAGGGCTATCATTCAGTGGGAGAACACTTACCTAGGCATATGTGGGGATGCTAGGTTTAAATCCCAGAAGTCTGATCAATAAATAAAGAAATAAAATTAAAGAGCCTATTGTGGTGGCACTTGCCTTTAATCCCAGCACTTGGGAGGCAGAGGAAGCCAGCCTGGTCTTCAGAGCAAGTTCCAAAACAGCCAGGTCTCCATAGAGAACCTCTATCTTGAAAAACCAATACACAAACAAACAAATAACTAACCAAAAAGTTATGTTCCTTGAAAGGCAGGGACAAGGAGAGTGAATGATATAAAGAAAATGATTGGTTAACATAAATGACCTTTTAAACAAATTTATTTTATTTCTCTGTATGTGTCTCTACAATAAGATCAGATGAGGGCGTTCATTTTCTGAATCTGGGCTAAGGGTGGTTGTGAGGGGCACAATGCGGGCTTTGAAACCTGAACTCAGGTCCTCTGGAAGAAGAGCAAACACATTTAACTGCTGGACCATCTCCCAGCCCCTTTATTTTGGTTCTAAGGGGCTCACTAATTTGACCCGGTTGGCCTTACGGCCCTGAGGCTGTACATCACGTACACTCTAGGCAAAGCAATTTCCAGACTTCTGTTAAATGGAAGTAATGACATCATCTACCACAGGGTCCACAGGAGAAGAAAATGAAGTCATCTATGAAGAAAATGATACAGTTACCAACTTGTATGTTTATAATTTTTTTTTTTTTTTTTTTTTTTTTTTTTTTGGTTTTTCAAGACAGGGTTTCTCTGTGTAGCCCAGGCTGTCCTGGAACTCACTCTGTAGACCAGGCTGGCCTCGAACTCAGAAATCCGCCTGCCTCTGCCTCCCAAGTGCTGGGATTACAGGCATGCGCCACCATGCCCGGCGTATGTTTATAATTTTAATATTATGTAAATGCATTTATTCCACCAGGGATTCAAGGGTCATCTTTCCTCCTCAATTTGACCATCCTATTTGTTCTTTCTTTGTTTGTTTTTGTTTAAATTGGCACTCATGAATCTCAGGATGCCCTCTAGTCAAGGATAACCTCCTGGTCCACTTCCCAAGTGTTGGTTACAAAGGAATGTGCCCAGCTCAGCTCAGCTTGAGCAGTCCTGTTTTTTTTTTTTTCTTTTTTCGAGACAGGGTTTTTCTATGTAGCCCCGGCTGTCCTGGTACTCACTCTGTAAACCAGGCTGGCCTCGAACTCAGAAATCCGCCTGCCTCTGCCTCCCAAGTGCTGGGATTACAGGCGTGCGCCACCACCGCCCGGCTCCAGCTTGAGCAGTCCTAAAGGAGATATTAATGAATCATAATAATCCTGTCTAAAGAATTCTTTTGTGATTATTCTAAAGTGATGAACCCTAACCATTGATTTAAAGACTTATTTATGTATATGAGTACACTGTAGCTGTCTTCACACACACCAGAAGAGGGCATCGGATCCCATTACAGATGGTTGTGAACCACCATATGTTTGCTGGGAGTTGAACTCAGAACCTCTGGAAGAGCAGTCAGTGCTCTTAACCACTGATCCATTTCCCCAGCCCCTAACCATTCATTTAAACCCACAAAAAAGAACTAAACAATATTTGCTAACGAAATCAAACACCTTTGATAGGTGGTGGTGCTTAGACTCTTTCATCTATTTGTCTGTCTGCCTGTCTGTGTGCCTGTGTGCCCGCATGACTTTTTGTGCATCACCTGTATGTGTGGGTGACCTCAGACCCCAGAGGTCCCCTGGAACTAGTTTTACACCCATCTGTTAGCTGTTAGACACGAGTGCTGGAAACAAAACCTGGGGTCTCTGCAAGAGCCGTACGTGCTTGCAACCACCTGAGCTAACTCTCCACCCCAGGAAAATCCAATTAGAACGTGTGCCTTTAGACTTCCCCAGTGGTGCATGCCTGTAATCCTGTGAGCTTCAAGCCTGGGATATGTAAGACTCTGTCACCAACCCAACCCAACCCAACCCAACCCAACCCAACCCAACCAATTTTTTCATCAATTATTGATGCTGTTTCTCTCCTCGGTCATCCATGGGCATTCTGTAAGAGAGGGAAAGCCTGTGTGCACTGATGCTCTTGGTGACTAGATGGAATTAGAAGCTCCAATCCCATTTAGTAGGACTCAGAGCTGCCTCTGTGCAGGCAGAGCTCAGTGATGTAACGGAGATGCTTTTAATAACCGTGGGCCAAGTGAGGAGGGCCTGAGTGGTATGCACCGATGACACTGAGGTCCTTGGGGACAAGGAGGAAAAGGATGAAGAAGTGGCACATCTGTGGGGGAGGGAGGAGGATTTCAGTAACTCTACTTATCTGAGGAGGCAGAGAACAATAGAGCTGGAGAAACAGATGAAGGGATCAGCACACAGATGGTCAGAAAACACAAATTTGCCAACCAGTGCATTTAAGTCAGCCCAGATGTCTAAGCAGCTAAGCAAAAGATTCATGTATTTAGTAGATGGTACCTGTTTTTTTTTTTTGTTTTTTTGGTTTTTCGAGGTTTTTCGAGACAGGGTTTCTCTGTATAGTCCTGGCTGTCCTGGAACTCACTCTGTATACCAGGCTGGCCTCGAACTCAGAAATCCACCTGTCTCTGCCTCCCAAGTGCTGGGATTACAGGCATGGGCCACCACGCCCGGCTGGTACCTGTGTTTTTCTGCAAAGAGCAGGAATGTAAATGTAACAGCCAGAAATAAGTCACGATCTCCAAGAAAAGAACAAAAGAGATACTATTTATTTGTTTTTGTTGTTTTTGGTTTTTTGAGACAGGGTTTCTCTGTGTAGCCCTGGCTGTCCTGGAACTCACTCTGTAGACCAGGCTGGCCTCGAACTCAGAAATCCTCCTGCCTCTGCTTCCCAAGTGCTGGGATTAAAGGCATGTGCCACCACTGCCCGGCCAAGAGATACTATTTAAAAAAACAATACCCCAGGGGTGGTGGTGGCGCCAGCGCATGCCTTTAATCCCAGCACTTGGGAGGCAGAGGCAGGCAGATCTCTGTGAGTTTGAGGCCAGCCTGGTCTACAGAGGAAGTTCCAGGACAGCCAGGGCTACACAGAGAAACCCTGTCGCAACAAAATAAAACATACAAACAAAATAATAAATAAATAAAATACTTTAAAAAAGAAACAATATCCTAGCCAGGCGGTGGTGGCACACACCATTGATCCCAGTATTTGGGAGGCAGAGGCAGGTGGATTTCTGAGTTCAGGGCCATCCTGGTTTACAGAGTGAGTTCCAGGATAGCCAGGGCTACATAGAGAAAACAACAACAACAAACAACAAACAAACAAACAAACAAACAACAAAAACAATATCTTCAGTCCGGCATGGTGGCACATGCATTTAATCCCAGCACTCCTGAGAGTGGATCTATATAAGTTTGAGGCCAGCTAGGTCTACTGAGTGAGTCCAGGACAGCCGGTGCTACTACACAGAGAAACCTTGTCTTGAAAAAAACAAACCCAACCAACCAACCAACCAACCAACCAACCAACCAACCAAATAAACGAAAACTACAAAACAAAACAATATCTTCCCAGGCTGGAGAGATAGTTTGGCGGTTAAGAGCCCTGGCTGCTGTTCGAGAGAGAGGACCTGGTCTCATTTACTAGCATCTACATTGGAGGCTTATAGACAGCTGCGGCTTAAATCTCAGGGGGCTGGATGTCCTCTTCAGGCCTCTGTGGGCACTGCATGCGTGTGGATGCCCAAATACAGACTCGGGCACTCATATACATAAAAATGAATAAAATCTAAAAAGAAAAAGAAAAATCTAATTAAACAGACAAGAAATGTCCAACTGGCGGGCTGGAGAGATGGCTCAGCGGGTAAGAGCACTGACTACTCTTCCGAAGGTCCTGAGTTCAAATCCCTGCAACCACATGGTGGCTCACAACCATCCATAAAGAGATCTGATGCCCTCTTCTGGTGTCTGAAGACAGCTACAGTGTACTCACATATAATAATAAATAGATCTTAAAAAAAAAAAAAAGAAATGTCCAACTGGAAGTAAAGCAACTGTCCTGGCAGAAGGCTGCTCATGGAAAGTATTGCTTCTTTTCTTTTTTTTTTTTAAATATATTTTTATTTATTTACTTATTATATGTAAGTAAGTACACTGTAGCTGTCTTCTGACACCAGAAGAGGGTGTCAGATCTCTTTACAGATGGTTGTGAGCTACCACATGGGTGCTGGGATTTGAACTCATGACCCTAGGAAGAGCAGTCGGTGCTCTTCCCCACTGAGCCATCTCTCCAGCCCGAAAGTATTGCTTCTTTACACAAGTATATTAGACTCTGTCTAGGCTGCTGCTGAACATTTGTAGCACCGAGAGCAGAGCCCCTCCCACCCCTCTCCAAAAATAAAAGAATTAGTTTTTATTTATTTTAAACTATTTGTATATGTGCGTAGCTGCATGCCCACACGTGACACGTACAGATGGCACTGAAGTCCTTGTGGACAAGGAGGCCAAAATGGAGAAGCGGCACAGTCTTTGTCTCAGGGTGTTTCAATAACGTATCAGTGGGCATCACCCTTAGAAAGACCGGAGAGCTTGCAGAGTCTGGTCACTCTCTTAGGCCCCACCCACTGGGGCACAGTGGTTCAGGTCAGCCCAAGGATGTGCTCTCCTCTTTTCTTTTACAATAAGTGAATAGAGACCACCTCGCTGGGCATCCAAAGTGCGTTCCCAAACCGTCCCGTGTTTCTTCTCCCCGGTCCTCCTTGGTCTATAACAAGAATGCATCCTGTTCAATATCAGGCACACTTTGCCACAGGTCAAGACATCTTGCTTCATGTACCAATCCTGCCACTGACTTGGACAACTCTTCCATTTTCCTTTCCTCCTTCCTTTCCTTTCCAGAATTATTTATTTATGTACACGAGGACACCGTAGCTGTCTTCAGACACATCAGAAGAGAAAACAGGAGGGAACCTTTGGCTGACCCATTATAGGTGGTTGGGAGCCACCATGCGGTTGCTGGGAATTGAACTCAGGACCTCTGGAAGCGCAGTCAGTGCTCTTAACCACTGAGCCATCTCTCCAGTCCAATTCTTCCATTTTCCACTCAGAGCATCAGCTGGTAGTCCCATGGTCATGTGATTATCGGAAAGAGCGTGAAGTCTGCGTTCAGCATCCACTTCAAAGAGTTTCTCACGGGCTGGGGCTGGGAAGGAGGTGTTCAGCTTCGTCTCGACGCAGGCTTCAGCCCAGGAGGTGCCATGAGAAAGATCATGGTTTTGTTTTTTGTGTTTTTTGTTTTTTGTTTTTTGGAGGAGGGTTTCATGTAGCTCAGGCTAACCTGTTTTGCTATGCAGTCAAGGATGGTTTTGACCTTCTGATCTTCCCACAACTATCTCCTGAGTTCTGGGATTTGAGGGGGGAGACATCATGTTTGGATCAACCATGAGGCACATTCAAGACAGTTTTTTTGTTGTTGTTGTTGTTTTTGTTTTTTGTTTTTTGTTTTTTTTTGTTTATTTTTTTGGTTTTTCAAGACAGGGTTTCTCTGTGTAGTCCTGGCTGTCCTGGAACTCACTCTGTAGACCAGGCTGGCCTCGAACTCAGAAATCTGCCTGCCTCTGCCTCCCAAGTGCTGGGATTACAGGTGTGCACCACCACGCCCGACTTTTTTGGGGTTTTTGAGACAGGGTTTCTCTGTGTAGTCCTGGCTGTCCTGGAACTCACTCTGTAGACAAGGCTGGCCTCAAACTCAGAAATCCGCCTGCCTCTGCCTCCCAAGTGCTGGTGGTCGTGCGTGTGCCACTACTGCCAGGCTCAAGTCAGTTTTATCATGTGATTGCGATGAAGATGGCGATGGTTCATTCCCAGTGAAAGGGAAGTGATCGCACTACACAGTGCTATGCCCTGGCAGTGCTTGGGGTGATGGTGTGCACAAGCTCCCGTGCTTCCAGTCTCATCGAAGTATGATGTCCGTCACTCCAGATGGTAAACAGTGCTTCATAACGCCACCGTGCGATCACCTATGCGTTCGCGGTATCAGCCATACCTTTTATGGTGATTTTAAGATGTACTTCCTTCACTTACAAAAAACACTGACGAGTCAGCCCCAGGCAGGCCTTTTAGGAGGTATTCCAGAAAACATCGTTATTACGGGCATGACAACTCTGAGTGTGTTTCTGCCCCTGGGGCCCTCCAGCAGGACAAGATGTGGACCGTGATATTGATTTATTCTGACCCCGGGAGAGCCTTGACTTATGTGTGCTCGTTTGTAGTTTAGCTTTGAACAAACAACTTTTGAAAAATAGAAAAAAAAAAGAAAGAAAGGTAGAAACATTTGTAGAAAAATAGACAGAAGTGTGTGTGTGTGTGTGTGTGTGTGTGTGTGTGTGGTGGCAATATACACACGCTTGTAATAATAATAGCCAGTCATGGTGGCTCACACTTGAAATCCCAGCTCTTGGCAGGTCCAGGCAGGAGGATTATTATGAGTGAGTTGGAGGCCTTTCTGGGCTATAGGAACAACAACAATAACAAACAATGAAAACAGACCGTGGGAAAAGAAACAAAACAGAAACTAAAACCACCAGGAGCCAGAACAACTCCCCCTCCCCAAACACCTGGTTCCTTAAGTACAGGTACTTAACCAGCCTGCCATGATGTAGCTTTCAGGGCTGGGGCTTGCTCTGGTTAGGACGGGGAATGAACAGGGTGCAAATGTGAGAGGTCTTAGCACAAAACTGAACACTAGGGCAGACTGCAAAGACTATTTGTGACACACACACACACACACACACACACACACGCGCGCGTGCGCGCGCGCACTGATCTTAGTGAAGAAAGGGATGAGGAGCGACTGGTCAGTAGATACAAGATAAAGACAGAAGGACTAAGTTCTAGAGTTAGGAGTTCACAGTAGACAGACTGGGGTGAATAGTCTGCATTGATGAGGGCGTTCAGGCTGAAACAGGAACAGAGATAATTGGGGCGGTTTGAGAAGTAAGACGAATACATGGCAAGAAGTTTTTCATTAAGAATGTTAACTCAGTGGGACAGGATGGCATGTCCTTGTCATCACAGCACGTGGAGCGCAGAGGCAGGTAGATCTCTGTGAGTTGAAGACAGTCTGGTTTGGCATAGGGATGATGAACAGTTTTCATTTATTTACGGGCCCTCCATATGTCTTTATGTGAGAAATGCCTGTTCATATCT
Source organism: Apodemus agrarius (assembly GCA_964023405.1). NCBI lineage: Eukaryota > Metazoa > Chordata > Mammalia > Rodentia > Muridae > Apodemus > Apodemus agrarius. The sequence continues at coordinate 51,590,099 of OZ030018.1, forward strand.
TTTGCTTATTTTGCACATTTAATTGTATGTAGGAGTGATCTAGGTGTAGTTGACCATGTGCGGAGCGATGTGAGCTGCAGTCATGAGTTCGAGAAGTTTGGGGAGTGGACAACACCATTGTCCACAAAGGGTCATGATGAAAAGGTCAAGGGTCAGCCTCCTTCAGAGAGCTCAGTAAGAGAGGAACTGCACGGGGTGGGGGGAAGACCGGACGGAAGCCAGTGGAAGCAATGGGATTTGGGTAGGCAGGATAGGCAAGACAGGTGACTCAGGCATGTTACCAAAATGATTGTGAGAGAAAAGTAAAACTGGGAGAGTTGGGAGGGCCAGGAAAAGGTTTTTTGTTTTTTTTTTAAATTTATTTTATTTTTATTTTATTTTTATTTTTCAGGAAAAGGTTTTCTTTTCACTTATTTATTTATTTTATTTTAATTTTTTTTTTTTTTTAGTGTAGAATAGAGTTTATTCAAGGCATGGGGAGGGGAGTTAAGAAGGTAGTAGAGGCAGAAAAAGGCAAAGAGAGAGAGAGAGAGAGAGAGAGAGAGAGAGAGAGAGATGGAGAGGGAGGGAGGGAGGGAAGAAAGGAAGGAAGGAAGGAAGAAAGGAAGGAAGGAAGGAAGGAAGGAAGGAAGGAAGGAAGGAAGGAAGGAAGGAAGGAAGGAAGGAAGGAAGAAAGAAAGAAAGAAAGAAAGAAGGTTTATGTTGGTAAAGTAGAGAAAAATGTACATCTTTCTTAGTAGTAGACACCTTGCATTCTAGAATGGCTGGCACAAACCTTAGTTAAGCCAAAGTGATAATGACTTCACTGTGGAAACACCCAAGACATGAACCATAGGGATAACTCTTCTGTTGCCTTTCCCTCCTTCTCTGGGGTGGGGCTTGGGGGCACAGACTTGTTTGGAGTTGGATCTTTTATATGTGGATGTGTTCTGGATATCTGCCCCAACTTCATTCATTTATTCATTCATTCATTCATTCTGCTTCTTCTTCCCTCTCTTCTCTGTCTATCTGCCTGTCTATCCCTCTCTGTGTATGTACACACGTGCACTCGAGCTTGCACGCCCATTGTGGAGTGGGTTTGACTAGTGAATCCAGAGCCTGATGCATTCTCAGCACCCTCGCCCACTGGTGCACTTCTAGTCGGAATGCTGCTTTTAGATCGTAAGGAGTGGATCCCCTGTGCCCAGCTCATGTGGGTTTCCCAGACTTGTCGAGCAGCACATCACTAGAGGGCCAACTTGGCACACTGCCTTAGCAATGACCTGGGTGTTAGCTATTCAAGTAGAAAAAAGAAGAGAACCAATGAAGGGAGAAGAAGGGAGATGTTAGCGCCTTCAAGTGAGGCTCCGATCAGTGTCAAGGACAAGGAGTCCTTTTTCTTTATGGCCAAACAGAAGGTTTATTGCAGGTAAATTGTTACGCAGGGGAAGCTGATCCTTAGGGCAAACATCAATATTTTTTTTATTATTATTATTATTATTATTATTATTATTATTATTATTATTTCTATATTCTTTGTTTACATTCCAAAGGTTTTTTTCCCTTTCCCAGTTCCCCCCTCACCATATGTCCCATAAGTCCTCTCCCCCCCCACCTATTCCCCAATCACACCCCCCCCCCCCCATTTCTCTGTTCTGGTATTCCCCTACAAAACTGAATCCAATCTTTTCAGGCCCAGGGTCCTCTCCTTCCTTCTTCTTGGGATTCTTTTGACTTGCTAATTGTGCCTTGAGTATTCAGAGCTTCTGGACTCATTAATATCCACTTATCAGTGATTGCATTTCATGTGTATTCTTTTGTGATTGGGTTAACTCGCTTAGGATGATATTTTCCAGATCTAACCATTTACCTACAAATTGCATGAGTTCATTATTTTTAATTGTTGAGTAGTATTCTATTGTATAAATATACCACATTTTCTGTATCCATTTCTCCGTTGAGGGACATCTGGGCTCCTTCCAACTTCTGGCTACTATAAATAAGGCTGATATGAACATAGTGGAGCATGTGTCTTTATTGCATGCAGGGGAATCCTCTGGGTATATGCCCAGGAGTGGTATGACAGGGTCCTTTGGAAGTGTCATGCCCAATTTTCTGAGGAACTGCCATACTGATTTCCAGAGTGGTTGTACCACCCTGCAATCCCACCAACAGTGGAGGTGTGTTCCTCTTTCTCCACATCCTCTTCAGTACCTGTTGTCTCTTGAGTTTTTAATCTTAGCCATTCTGACTGGTGTAAGGTGGAATCTCAGGGTTGTTTTGATTTGCATTTCCCTGACTAATGATGTTGAACATCTCCTAAGGTGTTTCTCAGCCATCTGAATTTCTTCTGGTGAAAATTCTTTGTTTAGCTCTGTACCCCATTTTTTAATAGGGTTACTTGGTTCTTTGGGGTCTAACTTCTTGAGTTCTTTGTATATATTGGATATTAGCCCTCTGTCGGATGTGGGGTTGGTGAAGATCTTTTCCCACTTTGTTGGTTGCCGTTTTGTCCTTCTGACAGTGTCCTTTGCCTTACAGAAACTTTGTAATTTTATGAGGTCCCATTTGTCAATTCTTGATCTTAGAGCATAAGCTATTGGTGTCCTGTTCAGAAACTGTCCCCCTCTGCCCATGTCCTCCAGGGTCTTCCCCAGTTTCTTTTCTATTAGTTTCAGTGTGTCTGGTTTTATGTGGAGGTCCTTGATCCACTTGGAGTTGATCTTAGTACAAGGAGATAAGAGTGGGTCAATTCGCATTCTTCTGCATGTTGACCTCCAGTTGAACCAGCACCATTTGTTGAAGAGGCTTTTTTCCACTGGATGGTTGTAGCTCCTTTATCAAAGATCAAGTGACCATAACTCTGTGGGTTCATTTCTGGGTCTTCAATCCTATTCCATTGATCTACTTGCCTGTTGCTGTACCAATACCATGCAGTTTTTAACACAGTTGCTCTGTAGTACTGCTTGAGGTCGGGGATATTGATTCCCCCAGAAGTCCTTTTATTGTTGAGAATAGTTTTAGCTATCCTGGGTTTTTTGTTACTCCAGATGAATTTGAGAATTGCTCTTTCTAGATCTATGAAGAATTGAATTGGGATTTTGATGGGGATTGCATTGAATCTGTAGATTGCTTTGGCAAGATGGCCATTTTTACTATATTGATCCTGCCAATCCAAGAGCATGAAATATTTTTCCATCTTCTGAGGTCTTCTTCGATTTCTTTCTTCAAGGACTTGAAGTTATTGTCATATAAATCTTTCACTTGTTTGGTAAGAGTTACGCCAAGGTTCTTTATGTTGTTTGTGGCTATTGTGAAGGGTGTTATTTCCCTAGCTTCTTTCTCAACCTGCTGGACAAGGAGTCCTAAGTGACCACTTCCTGACTTTGGTTATCACGGTATGGATCATTTACAACCTTGCAATAACAAGGACATCTTCCTTTGTCCCCTCAACACTTATTTTGTTTGTCTCCACTGTGTCTTTTGGTCTGATCTATTTCTTCTTTCATTAAGTGTTTATTGAACACTGTCATGATTAATCAGGCATGACAGGTGCACGTGATGTCACAATTAACAGACAGAAAGACTTGTGATGGACATTGTATCCTAGTACAAAGAGGCTGAAAAAAGAAAAATTATAAACTATGACATAGTATAGAAAAACTGGGCAAGGCAAGGGATTCAGAGACATCATAAAGGGGCGGCATCCAAGGACACCTGTACTGGCTGGTTTTGTGTGTCAACTTGTCACAGGCTGGAATTATCAGAGAGAAAGGAGCCTCCCTTGAAGAAATGCTTCTATGAGATCTGGCTGTAAGGCATTTTCTCAATTAGTGATCAAAGGTGGGAGGGCCCATTGTGGGTGGTGCCATCCCTGGGCTGGTAGTCCTGGCTTCTATACAAACCACAAGCCACTAAGCAGCACCCTCCATGGCCTCTGCATCAGCTCCTGGATCCAAGTTCCTTCCCTGTGTGAGTTCCTCTCCTGACTTCCTTGGAAATGAATAGCAATGTGGAAGTGTAAGCTGAATAAACCCTTTTCTCCCCAACTTGCTTCTTGGTCATGATGCTTTGTGCAGGAATAGAAACCCTGACTAAGACAATACCTTTCAGAGTTCCGCTCTGCTCCAGAATGCAAGCAGGGAAACAAAAACAAAACCTGAAAGAAATAATGGGCTATTGTTTTACATGTCGATGGTGAAACTGAGTTGTTAAGCCCTTGAATAATTTGGATATGGTGATTATGAAGGTTTACAAATGTTATGCTCCAACCATGTTGTGCATGAGAAAATCCCGAGTCATGGGTCACAGAATTGAAATGTTTTTTTGCAAGTCTTCTCCTGTCTGCTCGCTGAGAAGGCTGACATGGAGGAGTCACTGGGTCTGATGACACAGCAGTTCCCAGAGCTGCAGGGAACATTCTCCCACGCTTGGCCCTGTTTTGTGGCAGCGATAACAACGGAGAATAAATCCAGCTCTTCCGGGGCTCCAAGCAAAGTTGAACGGAATGTAATTTACAGGGTCATCACAGCTTCTCATTAGAAATGAACAGAACTCCTGCCCTTTTCAAGTGCACTTGTCCTGTCTTCCAGTGTTTCTTAGTGAAAGCGAAAGGTCTGGCAGTGTGGGCTCAGTCCCTAAGAACGTGAAGCTGGATGCCAATTAGCTTTTGCTAGCCAAAGCACACTCTACTGTTTTCTCACCAACTCCTCACTTCCTACCCCCTCTCAGCAGAAAGCGCATGTTGAACCAGATATGGTGGCACATACATTTAATCAATCCCAGCTTGGGAGACAGAGGCAGGTGATCTCCGTGATTTCAAGGCTAGCCTGGTCTACTCTAGGACAGCTGGGGCTACATAAAGAGACACTCTCAGGCCGGGCGTGGTGGCGCACGCCTGTAATCCCAGCACTTGGGAGGCAGAGGCAGGCGGATTTCTGAGTTCGAGGCCAGCCTGGTCTACAGAGTGAGTTCCAGGACAGCCAGGACTACACAGAGAAACCCTGTCTCGAAAAACAAAACAAAAAACAAAACAAAACAAGAGACACTCTCAAAACATAACAAGTCAACCCCCCCCAAACAAAAGCAAAACGTAATAAAAGAAAATAAAACAATCCAAACGTAACAGAGAGAGAGAGAGAGAGAGAGAGAGAGAGAGAGAGAGAGAGAGATTACAGTGGTTTGACATTTTATGATCTGTTTAACCATATTGAGTTGTGAATTATGTCACATTAAGAAGAGAAGGCAGGGGCTTGAGAGATTGCTTGGTGATTAAGAGCACTTCCTGCTGTAGAAGAGGACCTAGGTTCAGTTTGCAGCCCCTATGTGGAAGGTTATGGCTTTCTGTAACTCCAGTTCCAAGGACCTTGACACCCTCTTCTGTCCTCAGAGGATGTCAGGCACACACACATGGAGCACATATACACGTGCATACAGGCAAACCATCCATACACATAAAATAAAAATAAATAAATAAACCTTTAAAACAAACCAAAGACCATTTTTTTTTCTTGTGGGGTATTCACCAGAGACGAGTGCTTGGATGTGGGTTTAAGCCAATAGAACATCTTTATTAGATAGCCGGGGACCATATCGGGTGTTTGGGGTTTTGGGGTAGCCGGCAGACTTTCTCAGGATAAGCTTTTAAGCACAAAATCCATGTCCTGGGCTGACAAGAACAGTTAGCCAGAAGCAAAAGAGGAGAGGCCACGAAGCAGGATTAGTACATTTAGAGACTTTCCCAGAACTATGGACTTTGATGGATTAGGTCTTTGTTTTCCTCTTAGCAGGTGGTACTGTCTACATGCTGAGTTTTATGACCCGAATGATATTTCCATCATGGAGTCGGTTGTGCTAAGCTTTGGGGGTCTACTAAGGTCTGGGGCCCTGTTACAATTTTCACTGTAGTCCTTGTTTCCTCAGATAACATTAATCATGCAGCCTTTCTGCCTTTTATTTCTCTTGTGATATTTGATAAATTGCCGTGGTCAACTGATTCTGCTCTGTAAGTCTCTGTAGTCTCTCTCTAAATGGGACTAAGGTCTAGTGGTTAGTCTCAGACTTGTAGAACAATAGGCAAATTTAAGTTTGATAAAACAAAGACAGAGGACACACACTTGTGCAGATGTGACGGTTTTACCGTTTTAACCAGTTTCTTTTGGGGGGGGGTGCGTTAAAGAGATACATGGTAATTAAAGTTCTTTTTTTTCTCATATATTATATCCCAACTGCAGTGTCCTCTCCCTCCACTCCAACTCCTCTATGCTCCCCATCTCCCCTGTCCCCCAGAATCATTCTTTCTCTATTTTCTTTTCTTTCTTTCTTTCTTTCTTTCTTTCTTTTTTTTTTTTTTTTTGAGACAGGGTTTCTCTGTGTAGCCCTGGCTGTCCTGGAACTCACTTTGTAGACCAGGCTAGCCTCAAACTCAGAAATCCGCCTGCCTCTGCCTCCCAAGGGCTGGGATTACAGGAGTGCGCCACCACCACCCAGCCTCTATTTTCTTTTCTTTTCTTTCTTTTTTTTTTTTTTTTCAGGTTTTTCGAGACAGGGTTTCTCTGTGTAGCTCCAGCTGTCCTGAAACTCATTGGGTAGACCAGGCTGGCCTCGAACTCAGAAATCTGCTGCCTCTGCCTCCCAAGTGCTGGGATTAAAGACGTGCGCCACCACCGCCGGCTCTTTCTCTATTTTCTTAAAAAAAAAAAAAAAAAAAAAAAAGGAGGCAGGTTTCCCAGTGATATTCCCAAACACAGGATAGCAAATTACAGTAAGACTAGGCACACACCTTCATATCAAAGCTGGATGAGGCAATCCACGAGGAGGAAAAGGATCCCAAGAATGAGTGAAAGAGTCAGACACACCCCACCTGTGATGGTTTGTATATGATATGATTGGCCGAGGAAGTGACCCTATTAGGAGGTGTGGCCTTGTTGGAGTAGGTGTGCCACTGTGAGTGTGGTCTTAAGACCCTCCCCCTGGTTGCCTGGAAGTCAGTCTTCCACTAGCAGCCTTCAGATGAAGATGCAGAACTCTCAGCTCCTCCTGCGCCATACCTGCCTGGATGCTGCCATGTTTCAGCTTTGATGACAATGGACTGAACCTCTGAGCCTGTAAGCCAGCCCCAATTAAATGTTGTCTTTTATAAAACTTGCATTGGTCATGGTGTCTGTTCACAGCAGAGAAACCCTAACTAAGACAGTACCCCACCCCACTCCCACCGTTAGGAGTCCCACAAGAACACCAAGCTACACAACCACAGAGGATCTAGCTCAGACTCAGATAGGCTCCGAGATTCCTGCCTGGTGCTTTGAGGTTCCCCTGGCTCTGTGTAGTGTTTGGTTGTGGGTCTCTGCATCTGCTTCCATCCAGAGGCTGGATGATGCCTCTCTGATGACTACTGGGCTAGGTCCCGAACTCCTCTGAGTATAACAGAATATCACGCTGACTCCCCCCCAGCCCTCCCCCCCCCACCTCCCCAGTTGTGTTTGTTTCTATTGTGGATCTCTGGGCTATCCATCATGTGGTTCCTGGCCATCCAGGCAGTATCAGGCATGGTGTCCTTCTCATGCCATGGCCCTCAAAAAGTTGGGCCAGTCGTTGGTTGGACACTTCCACCATTACCTCCAGCATACCTTGCAGGCAGGATAGATTGTAGGCCAAAGGTTTTGTGGCTGGGTTGATATCCCAGTCCCACTTCTGGGAGCCTTGCCTGACTGTAGAAGATGGTAATTGCAAACTCAAAATCCCCCATTATTAGAGTCTTTGCTAGAACCACTCCTGTAGATTCCATGAAGTTTATACTGCACTAGGTTTCTACCCTAAAATGAGCTCCTTTCCCCATTCCAGTAGTCTCTCCCAGTACTGTCCCTTCATGCTGCCTTATCCCGGTAATCTCCCTTCACACCCTCATTCCTCCTGTCCTGATTCCCACTCACCCCCAGTCCACCTGTAAGATCTATCCCCCCCTCCCCCGCTCCCAGGGGGGTCCATGCAGCTGCTCTTGAGCACTCTGCTTGTTACTCTCTGGGTCTGTGAATTGTTCTTTTTTTTTATTTTGTTTGTTTTTGTTTTTCGAGACAGGGTTTCTCTGTGTAGTCCTGGCTGTCCTGGAACTCACTCTGTAGAACAGGCTGGCCTCGAACTCAGAAATCTGCCTGCCTCTGCCTCCCAAGTGCTGGGATTACAGGCGTGTGCCACCATGCCCGGCTCTGTGAATTGTTCTTAAAGCCTTAGCCTCTCTCTCTCTCTCTCTCTCTCTCTCTCTCTCTCTCTCTGTGTGTGTGTGTGCGCGTGCGTGCGTGCATGCGTGTGCGTGTGTGTGTGTGTGTGTGTGTGTGTATGTGCCTTCTTCTTCTCTATCCCTCAACATCACCCATGATTCTGCTCTTGGTTAAAAGCAAACAGTCAATCCAGGCAAGCGCACTGCACGCCGCTTTGTGACTCTGTGTGCCCCAGGCTTTCACCCCAGTACCCATCTTCACTGCAAACCGTTAGGCTGAAGGACGCAGCTCTTCTCCCCTTACAGGCTCTAACTGCAGTACAATTAAAATGGAAACAAAAGGGCAAAGCTAGTTGTCTGGAAAGTAGTCTACATTCCTTTAAATTACAAGTAATGGTGCTTATATTCAGAACAATATGAACGTATAAAGGAAATGAAGATTAAAAAAAAAAAAGTCTGTCCTTCCCCTTGTTTCCCAAGAATGGCACCCCATAGGATAATGAGAGAATGAATATAAAAATGAACAATGACTGGGCTACATATGAAAACAGAATTCTGGAGATGGAATTGTGGTAAAGTGCTTACCCAGCATGCGGAAGGCCCCAGGCTTAATTCCCTGCAGGAGGGATAAAAAGGAAAGAAAGAAAGAAAAAGGAAAGTGTTTTTTGAGATGCAATGTCACAACGTCCCTGTTGAGCCCAGACTGGCTTTGATCTTTCTATTTTTCTGCTTCTGCTTCAACCCCAGGGACGTACTGCCACATTGAACTTAATATTGCGAGTATACAAATGTTTTCAGAAGTCCAGCGAAGCCTACATATATTCAGCAGAATTTCTACTAAGAAAAACATTTCTTGATGTAACTAATCAGCCATTTTAAAATTCAGAGAGTTTCGGTATTTGTCTTCTATCTGGTATCTTCCATTACCAATGTGAATTACAAAGTGAGCTGATGGCATGTGCCTGTAGTCGCAGCTACAGGAAGGCTGAGGCTGAAGGATCGGAGATTGAAGATCAGCCTGGACGACATAAGCTTAGCTCAGAAACAAAACCTACCGGACAATAAACATAAACAAACAAGAAATGAGAGTGGAGAGATAGTCTGGCCTGTGGATGGAGGTTAGTGTGAGAAGGCTTGCTTAGCAGGCAAGAACCTTAGGTTCACTGTACAGTACACAAACAAGCAAGCAAACAAATAGGAAGCCCCTCCTTCAATCCCCCCAAGTAACAGCAACAAACAGCAAAAGCCCAGACAGCCAATTCAGAACCCACAGCAACCTGCCCAGGATTCCAGGTTCTTTATCTGTAACACACAGACTAGAGGCCACTGTGGTTTCACTGTGTTGACTCACTTGGAGTCCCAGACTTTATATGAAGATTATTTTAAACTGAAGATATTAGAGATCCAGTAGATAGCTGTGTGTGTGTGTGTGTGTGTGTGTGTGTATCTTGATGCGTAGCTTATCGGAGTGAAGCAGGAGCTTCTGGAAACTGTGGCTACTATAAATCTCTCCAGGGAGTTCCTGGCCGGAGGAGGAAAGACCACACACCTGCATAAACAAACATTATCTCACACATCCCTATAGCCTCTTAGTGCGCCTGAGATCCATTCGTCTTTCCTGAAGAAACTCATTTGCTTGCCCTATAGGAGCCTTTCTCCATTCTCCCGTTTCTCCGTTAAGCATCTACAGCTCTAACTTTAAGCAGTTTATTGAATCAGCCACTTCCTTTTTATTATGGAAATAACACCCACCACCCTACCCCCACCCCCGAGAAAGGATCTCATTTATCCAGGTTGGCCTGGAATTCCTTCTGTAGCAAAAGCTGGATGGCCTGAATGGATTCTCCTCCCTCTATTTTCAAAGTGCTGGGATTACAGTCTTAGGGCATCCCATTTGGTTTGTAAATATCACCCTCACCTATCCCATTATTTTGGCTTTTGTCAGTTTAACTTGCAGTCTTGAGGTACTTCAGATAGAACCACAGAGATCATGTTTTTCTCTTGTAAGAAAGTTAGACTTGGCTGTAAGCCAGACAGCTGTCTCTAGGAATAGTCCAGGAAACCAAATAACAATGTCTCTAGTATTCAAAATGGTTAGAATTTAGCAACTTTGTATTTCCATGGGATCACCCAGAGAAAGCCAAATACCCACCCTTCAGCAACTACCTAGGATGCTTGGGCTCTGAGTCTGCCTTAGCTTCTCCATGTTCCCGGCCTATGTAATCAGGGCACACTGAGTTTCTCCTTTGCTCCTTAAGGCTTTCTCTTCCTTGCTCTGAACTTTTGCCAAAATCCAGGCTAACTGCCTTGATAGAGTTAGCATCAAAACTGTGTTTTCGCTTCCTATTTGATTGTTCTTTATTTCCAGAGCTATTTCATTCCCACAACTTAGAAGTTTCTCTGCAACAGCTTGTAGAGTCAAATAAATATTTATTTGTTATGATGCTTTCTAGATAGTCTATTTCTTTTAGCTCTTGACTGAAGTTTTTGCACCTTTTGCTGATGTTAGTACAAACACTCTTATTTCAAGCAAATCAGTCTTTAAAATGACCGAGAGATCAATAAGAGACAGCTGCAAATAAGCCTCCTACTCTCTAAGCTCTTGAAGAGTCTTGGCACATCTACATTCTGATAGGTTATTTATCTTCTGGTAAAATATGGTTAGACTATGTTAAAGGCAGGTTTATTGGGAAGCTGCTCTTGAATGGGCCAGTTCATTGGCTCTAAGGACAGAGGCCAGGGGAGTCTCCATGGTGAGAATTGGGCAAGGGTGCATGTAGGGAGAGAAAAGAAAAGAGGAAGAGGAAGGAAGAGGAGGAGGAGGAGGAGGAGGGAGAGGAGGAGGAGGAGGAGGAGGAGGAGGAGGAGGAGAAGGAGAAGGAGAAGGAGAAGGAGAAGGAGAAGGAGAAGGAGAAGGAGAAGGAGAAGGAGAAGGAGAAGGAGAAGGAAGAAGAAGGTGACAACCAAAATGTCTGGATTATTTAGGGAAGAGCCTCTGAGGAAGGACAGCCCCGCCCCCTGGGCTGGTGTGTGATTTCTGAATTTGGTTGTCAAGGAGATGAGAAAATTCAATAGAAGCATTGGTTATAGCCTCGAATTTGTTAAACCATTTTGGTTCCCAGTGGGTTGCACATGTGCTGCACCTGCCCAGGAGCCCTCTGGATTTGAGAATGAAATACACACACACACACACACACACACACACACACACAGAGCTAATTTTGCTATGCCTTGACTAGTTCAATGGCTGAGCATTTCTAATCTTCCCCGTGGCTAACATACATTCCCCCTCCAAATTTCCTGAGTCAGCTCGATAAATCAGCATTTCATCTCTGCTACCCCAGACCCAATAGGGTGAGTGGCCCCAAGGGCCACTTTCTTAAATTCTTACACAGCTGGCTAAGTGATTAAACGAATTCACCCCTACATTGGTCTGCGAAAATCAAGTTTCTTCTTCTTCTCCTCCTCTTCCTTTTTCTCCTTCTCCTTTGAGAGAGGGTCTTTCTATGTAGCTTATGCTGTCCTGGGACTTGCTATGTAGCCCAGAATGGCCTTGAATTTATAAAGATCCACTCTTTATGGATTCTGCCTCCCCAATGCTTGGATCAAAGGCATGTGCCGCCGCATTCCTTTATTCTTTATTCAAGATAATGAGGCCTTAGAAATGGCATCCAAGTTTTAAATTCAACATATCCTTTTTTTGTATTTTCTTTTCTTTTTTTTCTTGCCATATATATATATATTTATTTTCTATATTCTTTGTTTACATTCCAAAGGCTTTCCCCTTTCCCAGTTACCCCCTCACCATGTGTCCCAGAAGTCCTTCCCCCCCCCAACCCCCCTCCTGGCCCATTCCCCAATCACCCTCCAACCCTTTCTCTGTTCTGGTACTCTCCTGCAAAACTGGAACCAGTCTTTTCTGGAAACAGGGTTCTCTCCTTCTTTCCTCTTGGGAATCTTTTGATTTGCTAATTGTGCCTTGAGTAGTCAGAGCTTCTGGGCTCATTAATAGCCACTTATCAGTGATTGCATTACATGTGTATTCTTTTGTGATTGGGCTAACTCACTTAGGATGATATTTTCCAGATCCAACCATTTGCCTACAAATTGCATGAATTCATTATTTTTAATTGCTGAGTAGTATTTCATTGTATAAATATACCACATTTTCTGTATCCATTCCTCCTTTGAGGGACATCTGGGCTCCTTCCAGCTTCTGGCTATTATAAATAAGGCTGCTATGAACATAGTGGAGCATGTGTCTTTATTGCATGCAGGGGAATCCTCTGGGTATATGCCCAGGAGTGGTATGACAGAGTCCTCTGGAAGTGCCATGCCCAATTTTCTGAGGAACCGCCAGACTGATTTCCAGAGCGGTTCTCACCATCTTGCAATCTCACCAATAGTGTGTTCCTCTTTCTCCACATCCTCGCCAGCACCTGTTGTCTCCTGAGTTTTTAATCTTAGCCATTCTGACTGGTGTGAGGTGGAATCTCAGGGTTGTTTTGATTTGGATTTCCCTGATGACTAATGATGTTGAACATCTCTTAAGGTGTTTCTCAGCCATCTGAATTTCTTCTGGTGAAAATTCTTTGTTTAGCTCTGTACTCCATTTTTTAATAGGGTTATTTGGTTCTCTGGGGTCTAACTTCTTGAGTTCTTTGTATATATTGGATATTAGCCCTCTGTTGGATGTGGGGTTGGTGAAGATCTTTTCCCATTTAGTTAGTTGGTTGTTGTTTTGTCCTTCTGATGGTGTCCTTTGCCTTACAAAAACTTTGTAATTTTATGAGGTCCCATTTGTCAATTCTTGATCTTAGAGCATAAGCTATTGGTGTTCTGTTCAGAAACTTTCCTCCTGTGCCCATGTCCTCCAGGGTCTTCTCCAGTTTCTTTTCTATTAGTTTCAGTGTGTCTGGTTTTATGTGGAGGTCCTTGATCCACTTGGAGTTGATCTTAGTACAAGGTGATAAGAGTGGATCCAACATATCCTTTTAAAATATTTTCTGTCCCTAAATGCACACATCACCACTGAAAAGAAAGCAGTAAGGCTCAGGCTAGTTAGTGCTACAACAAGGAAAATGTCATAAGAGACTGAACGTAGAGTTCAGTGTACAATGTGTTCCTCCCATGAGCCAGGCCCTGAGTTCATTCTTTATACAGAGAGAGAGAGAGAGAGAGAGAGAGAGAGAGAGAGAGAGAGAGAGAGAGAGCTCACGATCGCATACTGGATGGATTGGCCTTAAAAAAAAAAAAAAAGATTTAGGGGGCTGGAGAGATGGCTCAGCAGTTAAGAGCACTCACTGCTCTTCCGAAGGTCCTGAGTTCAAATCCTACCAAACACATGGTGGCTCACAATCATCTGTAATGAGATCTGACGCCCTCTTCTGGAGTGTCCGAAGATAGCTACAGTGTACTTACTTATAATAAATAAATAAATCTTTTTTTTTTTTTTTTTTTTTTTGGTTTTTCGAGACAGGGTTTCTCTGTGTAGTCCTGGCTGTCCTGGAGCTCACTCTGAAGACCAGGTTGGCCTCGAACTCAGAAATCCGCCTGCCTCTGCCTCCCAAGTGCTGGGATTAAAGGCGTGCGCCACCAACGCCCGGCTAAATAAATAAATCTTAAGAAAAGATATAGTTTTATTTCAAAGTGTTTGTGTGTGTGTGTGTGTGTGTGTGTGTGTGTGTGTGTGTGTATGTATACTCTGTGTACTCACACAGGCCAGAAGAGAGCATCAGATCTTTGGGAACTGAAGCTACCGGTGGTTTCAAACTCTTCCATGAATGGGTACTCAAAAAGGACTCATTTAACCAAGAAGCCATCATTCCAACCCTTAGATTGACATTTTTTTTGTTTTTTGTTTTTGTTTTTGTTTTTTTTTGTATAGCCCTGGCTGTCCTGGAACTCACTCTATAGACCAGGCTGGCCTCGAACTCAGAAACCCGCCTGCCTCTGCCTCCCAGAGTTCTGGGATTATAGGCGTGCGCCACCACCGCCCAGCTGGATTGACATTTGTACTAGTGTTCTATGTGCTAAGATTTGGAAAAGGACCCTTCTACCTGCCCTCAGCCTCTTGCTCCCCCTCTCTCTTCTTTCTCTCTCTTCTTCCCTCCCCAACTTTTCCTCAGTTATTTTTTTGTTGTTGTTGTTTTGTTTTGTTTTTTGAGATGGGTTTTTACTATATATCCTTGGTTGGCATGGAACTTGACATGTAGACAAGGCTAGACTCACAGTAATACACCTGACCATCAACCACACTCATTGAAAAAAATATGTATGCACAAGGTGTTCCCTCTGCATGCATGCCGGTTGCCTGAGAGGTCTAGAAGACGGTCTCAAATCTCTTGGAATTGGAGCCAAAGGTGATTGGGATTCATCATGTGTGACCCGAACCAGAATCCTCTGGGAGAGCAACCAGTGCTGTCAATGCGGAGCCACCTTTCCACCACCTGCTTCAGTCCCATCTAGTGCAGATAGACTTGGCCACTGACTGGAAGTAGGTGATAGGGCTAAAAAAGCATAGGAAATGTCTCTGGGAATATGGCATGTGTGGAGTATTCTCAGAGCGTGCACCAAGTTTAGGGTGGTGTCTAATTGCACTAACCTCGCACTCAGGGGAAGAAGCAGGAAGGATGGGACATTCACTGTCATCCTTAGGTACTGCGCAAGTTTGGGACCAGCTAGGGATCTAGGGTAATGGTAGTAACTGGTTATCTACTTCGGGTACACTGGTTAGACAGAGGTTCATTCATAACAGCTTCCACAGAGGGGCTGGAAAGATGGCTCAGCACTGACTGCTCTTCCAAAGGTTCTGAGTTCAAATCCCAGCAACCACATGGTGGCTCACAACCACCCATAGTGAGATCTGATGCCCTCTTCTGGGGAGTCTGAAGACAGCTACAGTGTACTTACATATAATAAATAAATAAATAAATTTAAAAAAAAAAAAAACCAGACGTGGTGGCATACACCTGTAACCACAGCACTTGGGAGGCAGAGGCAGGTGGATTTCTGAGTTCGAGGCCACAGCCTGTTCTACAGAGTGAGTTCCTGGACAGCCAGGACTACACAGAGAAACCCTGTCTCAAAAAACCAAACCAAACCAAACCAAACCAAACCAAACCAAACCAAACCAAACCAAACCAAACCAAAGAAAACCGGTTCCACAGAGAACCAGAGTGATCATTCATGGTCTCTGACTCTTGTCCCATGGTTATGACACTCAGAAGGCTGTGTTTCCAAGTTCCTTAGGTGATAAAGCTATTTAAGGGAGAGCAATAGAGAGTGTAGCCCTCCCATGTATCTCTTAATGAGAACCAGTCCCATTTTTCTATGTGAGAGGGTCCATCCAGTGGATGAATGTGCATTTTTAAAGTCATGGGAATTACCGCCGTAAGCACTTGATCCATTTCTCCGGTGTAAAGCATAGTTGCTAGGCCATGTCATCACAATGTGCGGCTCAACACAGTTCCGCTAGCATGCACAACTTTACCATTGTAGGGTTTCAGCTAGAGTCACAATGCCCTCGGGCACAAGGCTTTAGGCATTAGCAGTTTATATGTACACAGTACAGAGAGAGGCTTTGTGTGAGACTTAGAAGGCAGTAACTTACTTGGCATCTTTAAAACGGCCAGAATATTTGAATAAATGTAGCCTCACAGCATCTTGCTGATGTGAAATATCAGAGGCACCCAGAGTAACAGTAACAGCTTGGAGAGACTCTAATAGTCCCTCTTTAATTTTGGGCCTGACACCTGGCAACATTTTGAGCTATAAATAGAGTGAGGGAGGAGGGAGAGAAGCCAAAGAGATTTCCTGCTGCTGTCTCAATACATTGCATGAGAAGGACTTGGGAAAGAAGAATTAAAAAAAAAAATCCCATCTAGAAATGAATTAGCGGCTCATTCTGCTGAAGGTTTTGTAGTTAAAGCACCCTGAATTCTAATAGAGTTTGCAGGTTGTCTTGAAATTATGGGTGGATTTGGGGTGGTGGCTGGAGAGATGGCTCAGCGGTTAAGAGCACTGACTGCTCTTCCGAAGGTCCTGAGTTCAAGTCCCAGCAACCACATGGTGGCTCGCAACAGTCTGTAATGAGATCTGACACCCTCTTCTGGTGTGTCTGAAGTACATATAATAGTAAATAAACCTTTGGGCTGGAGCAAGCAGACTGTTTTTCCAAAGGTCCCGAGTTCAATTCCCAGTAACTACATGATGGCTCACAACTATCTGTACAGCTGCAGTGTACTCATATACATAAAATAAATAAATAAATCTCAAAAAGAACCCCAAACTACAGGTGGGGCTGTGGGAAGCTGCTTAATCTCTCTACCTTTAAAACTGGGTTGAAAGCCCCCCAGGACTCAAGGCTGTAAATGTAGGGTCAGGAGCCCTATATCCTCTTCCAGTCTTATTCAATGCCAAACTCTCCAGCATCAGGAGGGCAGCGAGGTTAGTATGAAGAAGGCAGGCAGAGAGTGTTCAAATGGTCCCAGGTGGGTCCCCAAAGGGAATGTTGTTAGTGTCGGTGAAGTATCTCATAGGCAATGAGCAAAACAGCAATTCTTTTCCTTATGCAAACAGTTAAATGTGTTAGTGGGTTTGATGGTTTGTATATGATTGGCCCAGGAAGTGACCCTATTAGGAGGTGTGGCCTTGTTGGAGTAGGTGTGTCACTGTGGGTGTGGGCTTAAGACCCTCCCCCTAGTTGCCTTGAAGTCAGTCTTCTACTAGCAGCCTTCAGATGAAGATGTAGAACTCTCAGTTCCTCCTGCACTATGTTTGCCTGGATGCTGCCATGTTTCTGCCTTGATGACAATGGACTGAACCTCTGAGCCTGTAAGCCAACCCCAATTAAATGTTGTCTTTTATAGAACTTGCATTGGTCATGGTGTCTGTTCACAACAGTGAAACCCTAACTAAGACAGTGGGCCAATAAAACGAAACCTTTTCCTCCTTCGCAATGTTTTCATTTCTCTTTTAACTCTCGTGATCAAATATGGAGGACTGGGAGGTTGGAGAGATGGTAAGTGCTCTTGCAAACTCCAGAGGACTGGAGTTTGAGTTCAGTTGACCCACAACCATCTTCAACTCCAGCTACAGCGGATCTGATTCCTCTGACATCCGACAGTTTGCATTCTGACAAACTTGAAGCATTCGTGTGTTCACACCCACATACAGAACACACACCTATACATAACTGAAAGTTAAAATCTTAAAATCTATAGTTTTTCTGACAGCATTGTGGATTAAGTTCTACATGCCAGGAAGAATTCCTGTTACTCTGTTACATCCCAGCCCAGAAATGCAAAACTGTACGGAGGCAGAAATAGTCACACGTGGTGGCTGAATACTCTGTGGGCACTCTTCCAGGCGGGGGAGGCTCGGCTCTCAGCCCTCTCGCCTTTGACTTCATGATCTCCAAAACCAGTGCTGGACTTTGTGTCAGTGTGGCAGTTCTCTGAGAGAAGCCATCAAAGGGGCTGAAGAGGGGGCTGGAGGGATGGCTCAGTGGCTAATAGTGCCTTCCAGAAGTCTGGGTTTCAGCTTCCAGCACACATGGTGGACAGTCACCACTTGTGATTCTAGGCCCAGGGGATCCGATTCTTTCTTCTGGCCTCTGAGAGCACCCTCATACATGTGTGCACATAAACACACACACACACACACACACACACACACACACACAAAACAAACACAATTTTAAAATAAAGAGAAAAAGAAAAGTAACAGGACCATGGTTAAAGAACCCTTCTTAGATGCTAGGGTGAACACATGCTTACAGAACTGATCAGGGAAAGGACAGAGGAAAAATAGAGGGTATTGACCGTGAGGAATTGATTTTCATCCAGGAGTCACTAAATAGATCTTTTCCAACCTCCCAGTCACAATGATGGGAGTGCCTCCTGTCTTCTTTGCTTGTCTTCCTTGTCTTTCAACGACAGATGCTCACGCGTTTATCTTTCCAATAAGGTGTGTCCTGTCCGGTCCAGCCCATAAATGCAGAGATCTCTCTCATTTGAACCCATTGCCTTTTTAATTAAAAAAATATAATTGGTTCACAAAGACACAAAGGGTACATACTGATTGGCTACCTCACAATATTTAGATATGTGTATATGTTGCCTTATGTTTATAATCAAGGGAAACATATCTGTCTCAAGTGTTTATTACTTCTTTGTGGAAGAATGATATTCAGAAACTTTTCTTCCAGCTTTTTGAAATGCACAGCACATTACTGCCACCCATGGTCACCCCACTGTGGAAAAGCACACCTGAATGGCTCTTATAATCTTTTCCATGAAATTGGTTATTAGTCTTCTCTCATACTCAGCTGTCTTTCCCATTAAACTGTAAACCCCTTCATGGCAGTGGTCATGCCCTGCCTGAAGTTTCCAGCAAGTTCTACCTGACTCTCTTCCATTTGCCTAGAAACTAACTTCATTTATTACAACTTCTTGAAAAGGGGGTGTTTATTATTTTCCATGTGAAAGTTCCTCATGTCCTAAAACTAATATCGACCTGCTCTTTGGTATCATATTTTAGTCATTATTTTAAAGTTTGTCCCTTTAAAAATGTTATATGTTAAGGTGTTTTGTCTGTGTGCGTGTGTGACATATGTCTTTGTGTCACATGCACAGCGCCTGGGGAGGCCAGAAAAGGCTGTGAGATTCTCATAGACTGGAGTTACAGCTGCTTGTGAGCTGCTAAGGTGGATGCTGAAAACTGAACTGGGCCACACCTCCTGCGGGAGGCCCACATAAGGACACTGGAAGAAGGAAGACTCACTCTTCTCTGCCTGCGTGCACTAACTTGCCAGCACATCTGTTGGATCCCACTTCTTCAGGATTCCAGCTAATGCAGAAGACCAGCTGAAACAACTAGCCCCGTGGGATTGCGCAACTGCTAGATTCTTGGACGTCCCATTCACAGCTGCTCATGTTTGGGTTAGTTGGAGTGCAGACTATAAGTCATTCTCATAAATTTCCTTAATATATAGGGGCATTCCGTAAGTTCTGTGACTGTAAAGAACCCCGACTAATACGTTTATTATTTTATTTCTCTTTGGGCAGAATATCACGCTGACAGGAATAAATGTTAACATGGGTCCTTTATTTAGTGGACAGGAAACAGAGAGATTGGGGAATTCAGAAAGAGGCCAGAGGGAAACAGACTTAGCATCTGCCCCCAGAGACCTGCTTCTTCCAACCATGTACTATCGCTGAATTTCTTCACTTCCTAATGATGTCATCATAATAGAAATTCTTCAAGAGATTACTCCATTGGCCAGGCCACAGCCCTCCTTATCTGATTGTCTCTAGAAACATCATCACAGATATACCTGGAAGAGTGCATATCAGCCCTCTAGCTTTTTCTTTTCTTTTCTTTTCTTTTCTTTTCTTTTCTTTTCTTTTCTTTCTTTCTTTCTTTCTTTCTTTCTTTTTTTTTTTTTCTCTTCAAGACAGGGTTTCTCTGTGTAGTGCTGGCTGTCCTGGAACTCACTCTGTAGAACAGGCTGGCCTTGAACTCAGAAATCTGCCTGCCTCTGCCTCCCAAGTGCTATGATGACAGGCGTGTGCCACCACGCCCGGCCCCTCTCTAGCTATTTCTTAATCCAATTAGTCAACAATCAAGACGAACGAATACTATACTTCAGGCCAGCTTTCCACATTTCCTTGCCCTAAGTTCCTGAGTTCCTAAGCCTACACAGGTGATTTCTTTTCTCTCCTTCTCTGGAGAGCTGAAAACCACCAGCTTTAAACCATCCAAGCCTTTCCATAAGGGCTCGTTTTCCAAAGAGCTGCAACTATTGATTGATATCTTACCAAACTTTTAGAATTGAAAGATCTTTTTATGCCCCCTTTTTTACAGCAGTAGCTGCTAATAAATCCATGAATTTATTTAAGCACAGGCATAGTCCTAAGAATACTCTACCAAATTATAAATGAAAACAAAGATCTATATTGAAGTTGCTTATGCGTGTCCCATTCTTGCTTCCTTTAACAGGATCTTGCATGCCCTTAGAGATCAAGCAATCTTGGGGTTTAGGAAGGATGCTCCTCTCCCCTTTATTTCTCACACTTATAGTTTTAATAGCATCATTTATTTATCAACATTAACATTGATTTGTTAGTGTGTGTGTGTGTGTGTGTGTGTGCCACAATACACTTGTGGAGGTCAGAGGACAACTTGTAGGAATCAGTTCTGTCCTTCCACTATCGGGGTCCCAGGGCTCAAGCTTTGGTTGTAAACCTTTTCCCATTTAGTGCTATTTCACTGCTCCCTTAATAGGACCTTGATCATTACTGTTTTGCTTTTAGACATGGTCTCTTGTGTCAGGGAATAAGGACTTGGGCAATTTGTGACATACACTTGAGGCCTTTCCTCCCTTCTCAGCTGTGTTACACTTGAACAAATCTATTCCATTCACTGAGTATAGTAGCCTCATGTGGCCACATGTCTACAAACAATTTAGAATTTACTGTTATAAAATGTTTAGACTCTGAGCACATGTTTGTTTCCACAACCAGATACTGATGGTTGGATATCTGATATTTGAAGGTTGGAGTTGTGAAGAACAACAGTGTGTGTGTGTGTGTGTGTGTGTGTGTGTGTGTGAGACTGTGGGATGTATGTGTGCATGCCCATAAACATAAGTAAATCTCAATGAAATTGGTGTGTAAAACTAGGATTTGAGGTGAGATCCACAGTCTACTTGTCTCATAAAAGGGGCAATTATGTTTTGGAGTTTGAGATCATAGGGAAAGACCACAGACTCAATCCGGATTATAATTAGTGAAATTTATTAAAGTTGCTAACAGGACAGCAATCTGTAAGCCAAACTTGAAATTGTCTCAAGAAGGGGGTTGAAGGAAGGATTTTTAAAAAGGTAATAATCACAAGAAGACCTTGAGTATCTGCATAAGCCAAGAGCTGATCTGCTCTGCCAAGATTAGGTAGTAGTCAAGGCAACCTCAAAGCATTCCTTGAATGTCTGCATAAGCGGGTTACAGAAGCCAAAAAAACAGTCATATGGTAACAAAGCAGATGATCACAGCATTACATTTCTGTTTTTTTTTTTGTTTTTGTTTTTTTTGTTGTTTTCTTTGGGGGGGGGCTGTGGGTCACTGAGTCGGGGTTACTGAGAACTTGTCTTCCAGGGCCTAGAGTCAGGGACAAATGGCAAGTGAGTTTCAAGATGGATGTCTAGTATAAAATGGAGTCTCTTTAGCCATCATGGTCATATGTCTATAATCCCAGCACTTGGGAAGAGGCAGGATGACCAGGAACCAAGGTCATTCTTGTCTACATAGTGAGTTCGAGGCCAACCTGGGCTACATAAAAACCAGGAAAACCACCCACAAAGAAAGCAGTCATATTGGATTATGGTTTATGCTAATAGTAATAACCCAATTTAACCTAACTAACTCTTTTTTGGGGGGGTTGGTCCTGAGACAGGGTTTCTCTGTGTAGTCCTGGCTGTCCTAGAACTCACTGTGTAGACCAGGCTAGCCTCGAACCCAGAAATCTGCCTGCCTCTGCCTCCTAAGTGCTGGGATTACAGGCGTGCGCCACCATACCCGGCCCTAATTAACTCTTAAAGACTCTGTTTTCGGATATAGCCACACTGCTAGGTAGTGGGTCTTAGAACTTCAACATGTGAATTTTTTTTTTTTTATGAGTGCAACCTAGCCCATAACACACTCCTAAAGTAAGGTAAACAAAGGGGAAAATTAGAAATTATCAGTAGTTAAACATTTAGCGGAAGGGCTTTGCAGAGCTAAGACTTAGACATGTGAGAAAAATTAGAGTTGGTTGGAGTATTTGTATCCCTGAGTTCACAACCCTAAACCACAGAACTTAGGGAGAGGCCAAGACACAAACTCCTTGCCTCACAAGCATGTAGATCTGAATTTGATCTCCAGAACTCAAATTAAAAAAAAAAAAAAAAAGTCAGATGTAGTGGAATATGCTTGTAATCTGAACACCAGGGAGGTGGAGTCAGAGGAACCCTGGGACTTGCTGGCCAGTCAGCCAAGCCTGCTTGGTGAATTCTAGGCCCTGTGTCAAAATAATAACAAAATGTGGACCATACCTAAGGTTTTTAATATAGAGTAGGCTACATATATATATATATATATTTTTTTTTTAGCTGTCCTCCAACCCAAACAAAAAGCAAAGGAGAAAACTAAACAAGGACTCAGAACTGAATTAAGCCAGTCTTGCAGATCTTAGCAACAAATGACAGTGTATTCAAAACTACAGAAAACAAATGAGTTGAGTCCTTCAGTTGACCCAACCAAGAAATTTTGAGGTTATGGCTATGATTCTTCCTATCCTGTTGCAGAGACTAACTCAAGAAATATCTGGGAGATCAGGTCGTGGATGCTAGTGATTATGTGACAGAATCCTAGACTAGAAGGAGCCACCCAGGGGAGTCCTTGGTTTCCCTAGAATTTTCAGGGAAACATTAGTCAGCATAGGCTTGAGACAAGTGATATCAGGCTAGGAAGATGCCAATAAAGGATTGGAGGGAGGGTATGGGACATCTGCATAGGGCCTCATAGAAGCTTTCCCACCAGCCAGACTAAGCAGCTCAGGACTCACTCAGGGAACATTAGGGACAATACTGAGAAGGACTTTGTTTTGACAATGGGAAATAATTAGCCCTAGATTAATCATGGCTCTTACCATTTCTAATAATTTAATAAGCAAGAACAAAAGTAAAAAGCAAAACCAAAAAAGGACCCAACACTCTTCAAGTAGTTTAACTGTCTCTAAGAAAGACCTCAAGAATGAAATGACGAATAATGAGAAAAGTCAATCAATGGACCCAGAGTAAGAATTAATAACAAGACGGCTTCTATCTGCAGCAGAGGAAAGGCCAGGGAAGAGGTGTAACTGCCCTGCATGAGCTGAACAACTTCATGAGGAACATACACACCCGGGCCAGTTTTCTTTTTGTGGGGTGGTGAGATAGGATTGTCTTATGTAGCTCAGGCTATCCTCAACTCACAGTTCCCCTGTTTCTGCTTCCTGAGTGATGAGAATACAGATGTGAACCATCACACTCAGCAAATATACTTTTTAAGAAGTTACTTACTCTTTCATACTTTCGTACATATACAATGTGCTTTTATCATTTCTTTCCCCAACCAGGTATCATCTCATGGCATAACACACGGTTTTATAAAAGATAGAAATGATAATATCATACTATTCAATTGATTTTCATTTGCGTATGTGTAGTATGTGTATATTTGTGTTTGTGTAGGTACATTCACCTGTGTGTGAGTACGTGGGGACACAGATTGGTGTCAGGTGGCCATCTGCCTTTACACTTGCAAGCTTATTATTATTTCTAAAGATTTATCTATTTATTTTATGTATTTGAGTGCTCAGTTATCTGCACGTATACCTGCATGCCAAAGAGGACCTCAGATCATGCTATACATGGTTGTGAACTACCGTATGGTTGCTGGGAATTGAACTCAGGACCTCTGGGAGAGCAGCCAATGTTACCACTGAGTCATCTCTTCAGTCCCCAATCTTAGTTTTTTGAGACAACATTTCACTAAATCTGGAACTCGCTGTTTCAGACAGTTGGGTGAGTGAGGTGCGGGGTTCTCCTGTCTCCATCCTTGAGTCCTGGGCTTAGTGGGACTGTGACTGGCTTTTATGTACATCCTGGAGTTCTGAACTCAGGTCTCTGCTCGCAAAGCAGCACTTTATGCACAGAGTCATCTCCCAAGCCCCGTTTGATTTTCTATAACCAGAAATGTGAGGCTATCACATACCCACAGACAAGAATACTGAAAGCAGAGTGTCATACTCATAGAATGAAATACTGCTTGGCAATAAAAATAAAAGGTGTTTAAGATATATATATATATATATATACACACATATATACATATATATACATATATATACACACACATATATACATATATATACATACATATACATATACATATATATACACACATATATACATATATATACATATATATACACACACATATATACATATATATACATACATATACATATATATATATATATATATATATACACACACACACACACACAATAACTTTAGTAGGACTCAAAGTAATTGTGTTGAGAGAAACAAACAGAAAAACAGAGGAAAGGCATTCACCAACAGTGATGGAGAGGAACTGAATAGTTGCCGAAAGACCAAAGTGGACTAGGTTCCCAAGTTTATCCAGAATCCTTCTCAGGATGAAAGTAACTCATTATCTTGAGTTTTGAGTTTAGTTCCATGAAAGTTTTTGTCAAAACTTATGAAATTGTCTTCTTTAAAGATATCAATTATACTTTTTTTTTTTTTTTTAATTATAATCAGGGTTGGAGAGATGTCTCAGCCATTAAGAGTGCTGACTGCTCTTCCAGAAGTCCTGAATCTAATTCCCAGCAACCCCACGGTGGCTCCCAACTATCTTTAAGGGGATCTGGCGCCCTCTTCTGGCATGTGTGTGTACTTGCAGCAGAGCACTCGTAGATTACATAAAGTAAATTTTTTTTTTTTTTTTTAAGTTGTGATCATTGACAGGAATTCAAACTTTTGGGTGGATCTCATTGGGAAGATGTTACATGCTAACCTGTATTTATATTTAATTTGCACTCTAAAATCCTGAGGTGCAATTGCTGTACCAATGACTTGCTCTGAAGAGATGTTTTTCTCCTCACAGATTTTTGTCTTTGTTTTCTGAGACAGAGGCTCATGTAGCTCAGGCTAACCTCAAATATTTACTTCTGATCCTGCAGATTTTAACTCCCAAGTCTTATGATTATAGGTTTTATGACATGCCTAGTTTATTTGGTGCTAGAAATTGATCCCTGGGCTTCGTGCATGTTAGGCAAACATTTTAGTTATCTGAATGAGCTACAGCTCCATACCTATTCACAGATACTTTTTTTTTCTTTTTTTGTGAGACAAGCTCTCTCAACATAGCTCTGGCTATCCTGGAACTTGCTGCGTAGCTCAGGCTAGCCTCTCACAGGGACAGAGATACAGAGATTTGCGTGCCTCTGCCTGAATGCTTGGAACAAAGGTGTATACATACCACAATGCCTGAGTTCCACAGACTGTTGATAAATAACAGTTGTCTTTAACTTCATTTGCAGTGAATCCTACTCTTCCAGACAGGGACTTTTGAGCCTCTACAGCCTTATATGACATTTAGAGAGCAAGATATTGGATTTAGTTCTCCAGGTTAATGGAAAGAGAAAGGAGAGGGGATAACATTCTGACCAAATCTGTAACAACCAAGAGGCTGGGCGGTCCTCACAACATGAGGACCTGCAGTTAGTTTTAGTTCTGGGATATTATGTTGTCCTCTGGAACTGCGTCACTTATATGCTGGGAACTCTTCTAGCTCTCCCAGAGATGATTTAACTTTGCAACTTTTGCAAGGAAGAGAGGCACAGTGATCAGGACTTGCTGATTACCAACAAGGTTGACAACAGATCTTTTAATCTTTGTTATGTCCGATGTTAAATAATTCAAGAGACATTTAGGAGCATGTCTGCACCAGCTCACTGAGCTGCTGTGAACCTCTGGAGGAGTCTGGCTACTCTGTGTATTTAGCAGGGCTCAGCCTCACCTGCAAGCTTATTAGCAATTCAGAATCTCCGGCTTCTCCCAGACACGCTGGATCAGTATCTGCATTTTAACAAGGTCTTTCAGTGATTGGTATGTACATGTGAGAAACTCTGTCTAAAGGATTTCCCTTACTGCCACTGCTTAAATACTGCTATGACTTTGAGAAAGTAACTTCATTCTTCTGTATTGTTATCAAACAACTAGAAGGGATATAAAAGTAGAAGCTGCTCTATAGTGCTCAGAAGATTTGGGTGGAGAAGCCTTGTGAAGCTCTTGCACACTGGCTGGCTTGCCCACTATAACAATTATTATTTTAAAATTGGGAGGGTGAAATCCCTTTTAATAATAAATTGGTGATAATTAGTGTGAATTGTCAACTTGACAGTATCTGGGATCTCCTGAGATGTGGGCCTCTGGGTTTGCCTGTGGGGGCTTATCTTGACTTCATTAATTGAGATGGGAAGACCCATCTTTTATTTTTTTTAATTTTTAAAAAAATTTTTTAGACTTAGTTATCTTATGTATATGAGTACACTGTAGCTGTCTTCAGACACACCAGATGAGGGCATCAGGTCCCTTTACAGATGGTTGTGAGCCACTATGTGGTTGCTGGGAATTGAACTCAGGACCTTTGGAAGAGCAGTCAGTGTTTTTAACCACGGAGCCGTCTCTTCAGCCTAGAAAGACCCATCTTAATTGTGGGTGGCATAATTTCCTAGGCAGGCAGCCCTGGGTTGTATAAATGGAGAGAAAGAACTGAGCAGACTCAGAACAGGCGAGAGTGATAGGGGATGTCTTAATCAGAAGGAACTGTCATAACAGAAATGTAGTTTTTCTCATGTCTGAACTATAGAAGTCTGGGATCAGAAAGTCCTCTCTCTTCTCCCAACTTCTTATCTTTCTCTCTCTCTCCTCTTCCATGCCTCAGATACCATTATGAGGCCACAACTATAAACCGTTATGACCCAATCTAGCCAAATTAGTACCCAAAGTAATTCCAATGCCAAACAGCAGCATGCTGAGAGACTAGGAGTTTCAACATACGAGGCCAGAAGTGATGGCATAAACGTATAATCTGAGCACTTAGAAGACCAAGTCAGGATGGTTTGGAATTTGAGGATAGCCTCGGCTACCTAGTAAGACCCTATGGTATACAAAGATCCAAATAGTCACCAAAATATCAACATTTGAATTTTAGAACACAAACATTCCATCAATCACAGAGAATACATTTGCTGATAATGTTATTAGTATATTTTTTCTATGCATGACAGTTTTGGCCATTAGAATTTAAATGACATGGAATTAGATGATAATGAAGGCATTTCTTTCTGGAGAAATGCTCTCAAAGAAATGTTCGAGAATGCCTGTAGTTGTCCAGATGTTTGTGACAGCATGGATGGAGTCGGGAGCCTGCTGACTTTCTACCCTTTGCAGTTTGATAGGGAAAGAGTACAGGACTGGCTTAGTTACTTTTCTATTGCTGTGATAAAACACCATAAACAAGGCAATACATAAAAGTGTTTAACTGGGCTCATGGCTCCAGAGGGTTAGAGTCCATTTTTGGCTGAGCAAAGTCATGGGGGCAGGAATAGCTGAGAGCTCCCAGCTGGAACCTCCAGTAGAAGACAGAATGCTGGGTTTGCTGAGGCCTTAAAAGCCCACCCCCAGTGACACAGCTCCTCCAACAACTCCGTCATCTTCTCCAATCAGTTCTGGCAACTACAAGTCCTCAAACATAGCTATGGGGCTTATTAATCGTGTAATGGAATTCACATTTCTCTCAGATTCTCTGGCTATTTGCACTGTCATTTCTGTTATATCATTGTTTTCTCTTTGGAAACAATTATGATTACATATGTCACAGGCCTGTTGTCAAATTACCTGGAACTCTTCTGTGAATGTCTTAGAAAGTAAGGTTGCTATGCCTCAAAACTTTAATGCCCCCCTCAAGCAGATGTATTATCATTTACTGTGATACTTTAACCGGCAAACCCCATTCAGGTTTCATCAACTGTCCAGGAATGCCACTTATGGAATGGCAGGATCATCTGTTCAAGTCACCCCCTTCCCTCTCTTTCCTTTGTACTTCCAGATGTGGACAAGGGCCACACACGTGCCGTAGTTGTGATCTTTACTTTCTCTCATCAGTGCTTTCTTAGTTCTTCCTTATTTATCAATAATTTGAGTTTTCTCACCTAGTAGGTCTTAATTATTTTATCACTTTTGAAGACATTATTTTGTAGAATTTCCTTCATGTTGTTTTATCTGATTTTTTCATTACTATATATATATATATATATATATATATATATATATACATACATACACACACACACACACACACACATATATATATATATACATACATGTTTTTGGCAAGAACACTATAGAACAGTACTGTTTGATTCTTAACTTATGTGACTAAATATTTTTAAAATAATTTTTTGCATATAATATATTTTAGTCACATTTTCACTCCCCCCAGCCCCTCCCATCCAATTTCATGTTCTTTATCTCTCTGTGTATGGCGTGTGTGTGTGTGTGTGTGTGTGTGTGTGTGTATGTGCCTTTTAATGTCCTTTATTGGCATGGAAATACACAGTATACATTTTTAATTTAAATGATATTTATCACTTGGTTAGGATGATGGCTATGATATTTTGCGATCATGAAATTTGTCAGTAGATAAATGATAGTCATTTTGTTGATATTTACTGTGAGATCAATTATGTGCTTTTAATTTTCTCGTCAAATTTTCTTCTAAGTTTACTGTCTATTGATAGTACTCAACTTATTACTCCAATGTCTGTTGAATGCTATTTTCTAATAATAGTTACATTTTATTTATTGTATGTGTGTGTACACATGTATGGAGTTGAAAGCACTTTTTTTTCCTGTAGCAGAGAATCCACATTCATTTACAATTGTCCTTAACTCTAGTTCCTCTTCCTAACTCTGCAGAAACATACTCATATACTCACATATACAGATAAACCAACACACATATAGACAACTACACATAATCAAACAATAAATCTTAAAAAAAACCACATACTGTAACAAAAAAGAAAACTATAGACCAATCCCTGAGATGAATATAATTCTAAAATATTTCCAGTAAAACCATACAGGAATAAAACAAAGGTGTTCTCTTTTTCCAGTATTGCTCAGTACAGTGCTTGGGCAAAGATAAACAGAGGAAATGAAAGGAATACAAACACCAAATTATCCTTGGTTGCAGATGATATGGGGCTAAACATAAACGCTTTAGACTGAACCAGAAGACACATACTGGTTGTTAGCACTTTGAGCAAAAGGTGCAATCTATAGTGTTTGCATGGAAGTATCACCAGCCTCCTCCTCCTCCTCGTCCTCCTCCTCGTCCTCCTCCTCCTCGTCCTCCTCCTCCTCGTCCTCCTCCTCCTCCTCCTTCTTCTTCTTTTGCATTTTTATTTGATATATACTATATTTACATTTCATTTCTCTTTTTCTGGTTCCCTGCCCCCCCAAAGGTCCCACATGTCCTTTTCCCTCCCCCTGCTCCCCCATCCATCCCTTCCCACTTCCCTGTTCTGGTATTCCCCTACACTGATGTTTTGATCCTTTCCAGCACCAGTGTCCACTCCTTTCTTCTTGTCGGACATCATTTGGTATGTGGATTGTGTCTTTGGTGTCCCAAGATTCTAGGCTAATATCCACTTATCAGTGAGTACATATCATGGGTATTCTTTGAGACTTATCACCAGCCTTCTTATACAACAAGAACAGACACACTGAGAGGGAAACCAGGGAAATAATGTCATTCACAGTGCCCTAAAAAATAAAGTGAAATTTCTTGGAATAAATGTCTAATGAAAACTTGAAAACTCTGAAGAAAACACTTAAGCCAGGTTTGCCACGCTCATGGACTGAAGAATCAATATCATTTAAATGGCTTTTTCCAACGCAATCTACAGATTCAGAACCATCTGAGTTGCCACATGATTATCCACAGAAATAGTAAAAATGATCTTAAAATTAGGTAGAAGTCCTGAGTTTGAGGCCAGCCTGATCTACAGACTGAGTTCCAGGAGTGCCAGGGCTACACAAAGAAACTCTGTCTTGAAAAACAAAAAACAAAACAAAACAAAAAAATTAGGTAGAAGTCCAAAGATATTAGGTTTATTTTATAGAGGGAAAAATTCTCTTTCTTTCTTTCTTTCTTTTTTGGTTTTGGCCTCGAACTCAGAAATCTGCCTGCCTCTGCCTCTCAAGTGCTGGGATTACAGGCATGCGCCACCATGCCCGGCTCTCTCTTATTTATTAATTTCCTTAATTATCCAGGTTAATGTTGTCTCAGATATTTGTTTTATATATTGTGGTATAATCCGGTGCAATTTCATTTTCTTGTTTGAATTGTCTCTGTTTTGGCTTTTGGGATCTCTTTCATGACTCTTCAGCTCCAACTCAAGGTGGTGTGGCTTTCCTTTCCTTTCCTTTCCTTTCCTTTCCTTTCCTTTCCTTTCCTTTCCTTTCCTTTCCTTTCCTTTCCTTTCCTTTCCTTCCCTTCCCTTCCCTTCCCTTCCCTTCCCTTCCCTTCCCTTCCCTTCCCTTCCCTTCCCTTCCCTTCCCTTCCCTTCCCTTCCCTTCCCTTCCCTTCCCTTCCCTTCCCTCCCCTACCCTCTCTCCTTTCCTCCCCTCCCCTCCCC
The DNA here is from genome assembly GCA_964023405.1 of Apodemus agrarius. Taxonomy (NCBI): domain Eukaryota; kingdom Metazoa; phylum Chordata; class Mammalia; order Rodentia; family Muridae; genus Apodemus; species Apodemus agrarius. The sequence goes on from OZ030018.1 coordinate 51,620,610, forward strand.
TCTCTCCTTTCCTCCCCTCTCCTCCCCTCTCCTCTCCTCCCCTCTCTTCTCCTCTCCTCCCCTCCCCTCCCCTCTCTCCTTTCCTCCCCTCCCCTCCCCTCCCCTCCTTTTCCTTTTTGCTTTTCCTTATGGTTTGACACTACCACATGCTCCAGACTCATCTTGTATATTTCCTGCCCCAATCTCTGAAAGGGCTTTTTCTCTAAGGAGTGCTGGTTCCTTTCATCAGAGTTAGGTGTTATAAAGCAGGATCTGAATCTCAATATGTTCTTGTTGCTATGGTGATATTGTTACTTAGACCCAATAAAACACAAATATATACAAATTATGTATACTTAAATGTAGTTAATGTGCATAAATAAAATGTTATATGTTTACATATTTAAACACATCTATACAGCATTTACATATCTATAAATAGTTCTATGTATAAATCACCCATATAGCTATCAAGTTACACATGAATTCATATTGATGTGTAAAACTGTTAGTAAATTGGTTGTTTAAGACAACTACTCTTTTTTTTTGTTTGTTTTGTTTGTTTGTTTTTTGAGACAGGGTTTCTCTGTGTAGTCCTGGCTGTCCTGGAACTCACTCTGTAGAAAAGGCTGGCCTCGAACTCAGAAATCCACCTGCCTCTGCCTTCCAAGTGCTGGGATTACAGGCGTGCGCCACCATGCCCAGCTTCAAGACAACTACTCTTAATTTTCTATTAGTAAATAGAAAAATTATATTCAAGATATATGTGACTTAATATTTATAATATAATATAATTTAATATTTATGCTAACCTTTTTTCTTATCAAATTTTAAGTTAGTGTTAATTAAGTTAGTCTTTAAGTTAATTTAGTGTTCTTAACTATAGTCAACATCGTACACATTGAAGTCCAAGAACTTATTTTATAGTTGGAAATTTGCATTCTTTTGCTGATATCGGAATGATTTCCTTTACTCTCTAAGCGGCTCACCTCCATTCTATTCCCTGTTTTATGATTTTGACTTTTAAAAATTAATTTATTGCTGGGTGATGGTGGCACACGCCTTTAATCCCAGCACTTGGGAGGCAGAGGCAGGCGGATTTCTGAGTTCGAGGCCAGCCTGGTCTACAGAGTGAGTTCTAGGACAGCCAGAACTACACAGAGAAACCCTGTCTCAAAAAAAAAAAAACAAAAAACAAAAAAACAAAACAAAAAATTAATTTATTATTATAAATGTGCATATGTATGTGTGTATTCAAGAATTGGTTCTCACCTTCTGCCTTGCTGAGGTAAAGTCTTCTGGTTTCCTCTACTGTGAATGCTCTAGGCTTGCTGGTCCACAGCTTCTGGGTGATTTCCTGCTTCCTTCTCCCACCTCGAGTGCTGGAATTACGGATGCATGCCATGGCATCTGGCTTTGTTATGTGGGTTCTGGGGATCGCAACTGGGTTATTGGGCTTGTACAACTAACAGTTTTTACCTTCTGAGCTATCTCGGTCTATGACTTTGATTTTTTTCTAGGAGATGAAATTTTCTTAAAAATGTCTACAGAGTCCTAAATGAACTTTCTTAAAAATCTCACAGACATATCTGTATCGAAACTAATTTTATCGTTACTCATAATCCTCAAGACACAGAAAAAAAATCTGACTCTGTGACCAGGTGAGAAAATAATGATGTGTAATGCTGTAATGGCTAGTTTTAACTGTCACAGTTGACACACTTGACACAATGGGAAGGGAGTCTCGAGGGGAAGCTGTCTAGATAGGTTTGGCCTGTGGGCAGTTAGTAGCTGGTTATCGTGATTGCTTTAATTGATATGTGAAGACCTAGCATGAAAACGGGCTGCACTATTTCCTGGGTTTGGGCCCTGTACTGCATGAAAAAGAAGGAAGTGAGCTGAGCCAAGCGTCCAGGCATGCGTGACCCCCTTCTTCTGGCTGCTGATCTTATGGGGAAAGCTTTCTCAAGCAGCTCTTGCTGTGACTTGGCTGTCACCAGCTGTAACACAGAATGTTGAGTTATTATTATTATATGTTAAGTACACTGTAGTTGTCTTCAGACACACCAGAAGAGGGCGTCAGATATCATTACAAATGGTTGTGAGCCACCATGTGGTTACTGGGATGAATTTTGAGCTATAATAAGCCATTGTCCTTCCCCGTAAGTTGTTTTTGTCTTGTAATTTCTTCACAGCAATAGGAAAGAAAAGTAGGACACACACAGACACTAACACAGACATGAACACACACACACACACACACACACACACACACACACACACAGATAGACACAGACACATGGATATACAGACACAGACAGACCAGACAGATGGACCAGACAGATAGACAGACACAGACAGACACCCTTAGGACTTTGCTCAAGATTGAAAGAATGAGTTCTCATGATGATATCTTGAAAGAAACTTGATAACTTTTGCAAAAGAAATAAGCTAGGATCACAAAGACATGCTTTATGATTTCAACTATATCAGGAGACTGAGGGACTATATTTTATATTTTGTTTATCATTAGTTTTTCGTTTTATTGTTTTTTTTTGTTGTTGTTGTTGTTTTTTGTTTTTCGAGACAGGGTTTCTCTGTGTAGCCCTGGCTGTCCTGGAATTCACTCTGTAGACCAGGCTGGCCTCGAACTCAGAAATCCGCCTGCCTCTGCCTCCCAAGTGCTGGGATTACAGGTGTGTGCCACCACCGCCCGGCTGTTTATTATTAGTTAATGTAGTTACACAATTTAAAAATTAAGAGGGTATGTAATGAAAATTATTTCATCCTTTTCTGCAGTCATCACTGGGTCCAGTTAGTTCTTCCCATATATATATATATATATATATATATGAATGAGGCCATCCACTGGGGATGACAACTGTCTCCTGATCATGCTTCAAAAGAGAACTGACCTCAACCGCCCACAGCTTCTCCACCACCTCTGGAGGTTCTTGTTGTGTAGTAAGTATTAGTTTGTACTGAGCTGCATTTGTTTTTTTTTTTTTTAATTTTTTCATTAAATAATTATACAATATATTTTGATTATGTTCTTTCTCCTTCCACCACTCCTCCCAGATCCTTCCCACTTTCTTATCCACCCAACTTCTTCATGATTTCTTCCCACTTTCTCTCATTAAACGACCTCCCTACCTCTTGCCACCCAAGACAGGGTTTCTCTTTTGTACCCTTTCTCTACCCACTCCTCTCTCCTCCCTTTCTTGTTTGTTTGTTTTTCAAGGTAGGCTTTTCTGTACAGACATCTTAAAACTTTCTCTGTACACCATGCTGGCCTTGAGTTAACAGAGATCTGCTGACCTCTGCCCCCTGAATGCTGAGATTAAAGGCATGTGCCACCATCACCTGGTCATGAAAGGTGCTTAATCCTACACATGTACAGAGAGGAACTAAACAGAAGGCCTTCCCCAAATGTGCAGAAAACTTCCTTTTAAAGCAAATTTATCTATTTGCTGTTATTTCCCCTGCAGTATTAATCAGTTAAAAGTGATTGTGCCAACAATTTTAAAAGTTAAAAAATTTGAAGCTGGGTGTGGTGGTCCCCAGCAGTAATTCATTCCAGCATGCATGAGGCTGAGGCAGGAGGACTGCTGTGAGTTTGAGGTCAGCCTGGGCTGCATAATGAGACTTTCCTTCAAAAAGAAAAGAAGCCAAGTGGTGGTTGTGCATGCTTGTAATCCCAGCACTTTGGGAGGCAGAGGCAGGTGGATTTCTGAGTTGGAGGCCAGCTTGGTCTACAGAGTGAGTTCCAGGACAGCCAGGGCTATACAGAGAAACCCTGTCTTGAAAAAACCAAATCCAAAAAACCAAAACAAAAAACAAAAACAAAAAAACCAAAAAAAAAAAAAAAGAAAGAAAGAAAGAAAGAAAAGAAGAAAGAAGGAAGGGAGGAAGGAAGGAAGAGAGAGGAAGGGAAAAATAAAAGGAAGCCAGCCAGTCAGGAAAAAGGGACATGAATATTGATTTTTTTTCCCAAATAGGAGCATTTTTTGGCATGTGTAATACGGAAAGCTTGAGAACAGCACGGAAGGAGCACATTTTAGAGTCAAGATTCCACTGTTCTTAAGACCTCATTTCTGCTTATTGTCAAGTATTAGAATTTGTCCCATCCCACGTGTCAATATTTTGTCTGATACTGTACTAATGCTAGTTGTTAGACTCATTGCTAGGTTTGGCCATGCCCACCTGTAACCCCAGCACTGGGAGGCAGAGGCAGAGGCAGAGGCAGAGGCAGAAGGATCATGAGCTTAGGTATTTAGTGAGTACAAAGCCAGACACTGTCTTCAGAAGAAGAAGAAGAAGAAGAAGAAGAAGAAGAAGAAGAAGAAGAAGAAGAAGAAGAAGAAGAAGAAGAAGAAGAAACCCAGTTAATTCTATTTTTAATGTGTGAAATACAATGATGGTTCCAACCAATCGCACAGTGGATCATGCTATTATTATGCCTGAGTGTTTAAGCAGAAGACACTACACTATTTCCTTACATGCCAGTAATATTGATTTAAATTATCCCGAAATACTGAATGCCCTTTCTTTAGGATCCCTGTCGGTATTTATTTATTTATTTAATTTATTTTTATTTTTATTTTTTTTCCTGTCGGTATTTATTATTACTATTTTTTAAAAATTTATTTCTAGTTGTTTTTAACCCCACCTACCTAGGAAATTACACCGTTGGGGCACTATGCTCATTTGAACGATAAGTCTTTGGGGGGGGGTGCATTTATCTTCTTCCCCCTTTTATCTATGTAAAGCTAAACTTTTAGAAAACAATTTGGTAAAATTAGTTTTTTTTTCTTTTTATTTTCATCCCTCTAATAGCTACGTATTGGCATTCCCTTCAAGGAGATAAGGGGTTTGGGGCAGGCTTTGTGAGACAGGAAATTGTACACTGAGAAGAGAACCTTAGACACAGAGGGCATTCTAAGTGGGTTTAAGTGACAGTTTGGCAGCGAGAGAGGACGTTTCTCTCAACCTAAGCTGCTCTTGACAATGGACCCTTAACTAGGCTGATCAAATGTGACTCCTATCATCAAAATTAGTAATGCATGAAAAACCTTTATCAAATCATTCATTACCTTGACTGTCTGAAACTAAGAATAGATTCTTTATGGGGTGATGGCTTTTCTTGGCCTTCCATCTCCAGAAGGGAGGTTGTGGTTTCCAGGACAATGTTAAAAGGTCCTGCATCTTATAATTCCCCTGGACGTTCTTTAGGATTTGCATTTTTAGAAGGCTGCTGATTTTTTTTTTAAATTAGTTATTTGTTTACATCCTGATTGCAGCCTCCCCTCCCTCCTCCCCTCCCTCCTCCCCTCCCTCCTCCCCTCCCTCCTCCCCTCCCTCCTCCCCTCCCTCCTCCTCTCCCTCCTCCCCTCTCAGTCCCTCCTTCTCCCTGCCATCTTCTACCATCCAGCCATTCTTCCCTTCTGAGCAAAGAGGAGGCATCCCATGGATATCAACTAGCCTTGGCATATAAAGTTGCTATAAGATTAGGGACATGTTCTACTGAGACTAGACCAGGAAACCCACTGAGGGATCCAAAGGCAGGCAGTGTGGTCAGAGACAGCCCCTGCTCCCACTTTAGGAGTCCCACATGGAGACCCAGCTGCACAACTGCTATATATGTTCAGAGAAGGCCACTGATTTGACCAGTGTGATAATTAGATTATCTCTTCTACTCTTTAATTTGTGCCGTTTATAACTAATTTAGTGGTTCTTTCAACAAAAGCCCTGCCTTAATTTATGTCCTTGGTTTTATATAAACCTCATAGAGAACAGCTAAATTTTTGATGGCCGCAGAAGGGATGAGGTAGCTTGCTTGTGGCTTTTTATATATGCCACAGTTTTTCTCTTAAACCAGCTATCTCCCAAATAACTGAGACTGGAATAGTATATTTATTTAACAATAAAGTATATTTATTATACTTTAAATGCACAACAACTGAGTAGTATTACTCTATTTTAATCCTCTAAACTAATCCGGCTACCTCCCAATCAAAAGCTCTGTGATGCTTGCATTTTAGTACTGATCTACTCCAGCTGTTTTCTCATGGTCTCTTCTATATTTTTTTCTCCGTGGATGGATTCCTCTCTCTCCTGCTCTTTCCCCTGTTTGGGAAGAAGTCTGGTATTATTCTTTCCCTTGCTCAATCACTGGCTGATCAGTTAGCTTTAGTGGCCAGTCAGGAAATAATTGAGGAGCAATGTTTATACAACATTAAATAGGAGATTCTTAGAATAATGATCCCAACCAGATATGGGGGCACAGAAACCAGCATTTGAATAATACTTGATAATTTGATAATTTTTACACAAGGCACAACATTATGCCTACATTAACTAGAGTAAAGAAGATACACCTGCACTGGAAATCCCAGAGTTTAGACATAGCCTGTTCTACATAGACCCTGCCTCAAAAAACACAAAACGCAAAACTAAACAATTTTGTATGAAAGTATTTCCATATTTACTTATTGCCTAACTCTCCCTCTTTACTTAACAAGCTAGCAGATCCTAAATGTCATAAACACACACACACACACACACACACACACACACACACACACACAAACTGGGAAAATTTATACAAGCTATTGTCTATAGTCCTACATACATTACACTTTTTTCCTCCCCCCCCTTTATTCCCAAGGGGTGGTGAGACTCTAAATCAATTTCTAATTTGGCCAAGCTTCATTTACTTTGTAACTATTCATCATGCCCTGATGCTTGTCCCGTTTCTGTCTCATCTTTGACAATTATCAAGGGGTTTCTAAGTAAATAAACCAGGAGAAGCTTCCCTTGCTTTAGGAGAATGCAGATTTCATTAATTGCCAAATCAACTGAGTGAGCCTCTGACTGTTAGATCAAATCAGGAAGTGCAGAGACGAAGAAATAATTTTAAACTAGAGACATGACGGCTTGGGTAAAGACGCCCCTGGGCCCTTTAGAAATCGCACACTTGGCTGGCTTAGTGCTGGCTGGATGCAGGTGTTGAAGATCAGCACACAGCCAGCTCTGAAGGTGACCTGTTAGAGAGAGGCAAGGCTTTCAGCCAGGACCAGAAAAGGAAGGCAAAGGTCAACACACTTTAGGGATCAGCATATATCACACCTGATGATCATTTGCCCAAGCCTTTCCTTTGAACATTCCGTTGAAGATCAAGCTTCCACACATAAATTTGGGTGAATTTCTTATCCAAACCACACTACCTGCTTTCTACCCTTTACATGGTGGTATTTTATCCTCTAGGTATGGCAATCCTGTGCCAGTCACTGTCAAATAACATCGGGGAGCAGATTACTCCTGATGAGAACTATTAACCTATATTGTCACCTAAATCTGAAGTTCAAGTTCATTCGGCTTCACTTGAATAGACTGTTTTGTTACCTGAAAATGTACCTGGTTTTAAATGGATTTTTATGTTGATTAAGTTTTGCAGTGACAACCCGTGCTTCTGGGAATAAATGTATGCGTGGCCCCTGTGCATGATGCTGGGTGTGGGGGTGGGGCTATATGAAAGCACATGTGCTGATTCTTGGAATATTCGGCCTTTCAACTACAAAGATGACATCAAAGTCTTTGTCACTTTCTTCTTTCCTTTTTCTTTTCTGTAGATACACACACTCATCTTTTAAGATCTTGCTTCAAAGTATTATCATCTAGGACAACAGCAGGAATGTGGTTGGTAGAAAACACAAAGGCAAAAGGCTTCAATAGGTTCTGAAAATAAATAGTTAGGTGTAGTAGTTTTCAAGCTAAAGATCTCACTTTCTCCCCCAAATTCTGGGGTCTTGAAATAGAATGTTAAACATGGAAAAAGACTAGAATTGTAATGCTCTAAAATTTTCCTTTCTGTTCAGTATGTCCAATATGTAATGGACATAATGAGACAGGGTCTCACCATGTAACTCTCACTAGTCTGGATCTCATTATAGGGACCAGAGAAGCTTTGAGCTCACAGAGATCTGCTTGGCGCAGCCTCATAAGGGCTGGGATTAAAGATGTGCACCACCACACCTGGTTTTTACTTTTATTTTTATATAGTACATTGATTCCAGTTTGTGCTGCCCATATACTCATGGGTGTGGGGCCATTCACTGGACCTAGATGGACCTACCAGAGCCACACAGTTTTAGAGAAACCGGACTCTCCCTCTCCTGAAGCCACCAGCTCTCAGGACTTCCTTAGCTAGCGGTTGGGTTTGAGAGTCTCTCCCTGTTCTCTGCTGGAATGTTGACTGGACTGATCTTATTCAGGTCTTGAAGAGCACATGGCCTTAAAGGGGAGGAAATAGTGGCTGTTCCTCTGTGTCTGGTTTTCAAGCAGTATGGAAAGAGTAGAAGACAGGAAGTGGTTAAAGTCAAAGGTTGGAATTAGGGACCGAGTGCAGAAAGATACTTTTTTTTGAAGCTCAAAAGCTTTATAGAAGATGAAGAAAAATGAAGAAACACACAGATGCATTCTGACCCTTGCCACAAGAGCCCTATAGAGGAAAGAAAGATATTACTTATTAACACCCTCAGCTACACAATAAACGAAATGTGATAATCCATCACCCGGATTTTACAACTGAGAGTTTGCTGCATTTTCCCTGTTCTGCTCACTTCTTTTTTGTTTGCTTGCATTTTTGCTTGTTTGTTTGTTTATTTATTTATTTATTGTTTTTTTCAGAGACAGGATTTCTCTGTGTAGCTCTGGCTGTCCTGGAACTCACTCTGTAGACCAGGCTGGCCTCGAACTCAGAAATCCACCTGCCTCTGCCTCCCAAGTGCTGGGATTAAAGGCACGCGCCACCACTGCCGTTTGGCAGAATCTTTCTTTTTTTTTTTTTCTGTTATTTTTTTAAGTTTTCCATATTCTTTGTTTACATTTCAAATGATTTCCCCTTTCCCAGTTCTCCCTTCCCCATAAATCCCATAAGCCCTCTTCCCTCTGCCCATTTCCCCCTCCCACTTCTCTGTCCTGGCAATCCCCTACAATGCTGCATCAAGCCTTTCCAGGACCAGGGCCCTCTCCTTCCTTCTTCTTGGGAATGATTTGATATGTGAGTTGTGTCTTGGGTAATCAGAGCTTCTGGGCTAATATCTTATCAAGGTATGTTCAAGCTCTGAGACAAACTCCAAAGGGTGAGAAGCATGTCAAGTTCCAGGAACAAGTTAAAGCATGGTCAAATGAATTTTGCAACAAACAGGAATGAACTTATTCTGACCTTATAATAAAATGACTTCCATCCTTAAGATGGTACACATAAACACATAAAGGAAAAAACATTGATACACATAAAAATTGATATTATATAATATAAATTATATACATTAAATATTACATTATATGTACACAATCATATAATATACATAATTATATACATATACATTATATATATCATATATATGATGCATATATATATTTCACAAATGAAAGGCTCTTTATTTGCTTATTCTTTTCCAATCTCAATAGAGTTGGCATTTTGGTTAGTACCAGTCGTGAGAAATTGACCACAGTCTTTTCTCTCTCATTAAAATTGCAAGTCTTTTCACCCTTTCACATATATCAATCAGTGAGCTTGTCAGTGAGCGGCTCTGGGCTTAGAGAATGGATTTCAGGAAACCAGGGGTAATTATACAGAAGTCATACATCTATATACAGAAGCCCTGGACAGCGTTGGAGGAATTGCTCATATCTTTATTTTAAATAGCACTGCCTGGGTGATCTCTGCGGAAGCAGGACATTTAAACTCCGAGCAATACCCACTTGCTTCTGTACACTTAGAAAACAGAATGAAAACACTATAGATTGTTCCTTTAGGTTGCTTCCGAGGAAGACACAGGGAATAGAACAAACAGTGAAATATGAAATGACCCCAAATGGGGAGCAAAGCTCTTTGCACCTACAACACTAATTACCAGCTGAGTCTGCATTAACCCCAACCAGCATCAAAGAAGAGCTTCTTGTTTACAGAGCTGGAGCTCTCTCCCCATTGTCTGCCTTTAGCTCTTTCAGACCTAGGCACAGCTAGGTGTTTGGGTCCATCCTTGGCCGTGGTCCTCTCATACTTGTATTCTTTCCATTGGGAAATCCTGTACCACATGGCGGCTGTAGAAGTATCTTTTACTCGCCAGCTGTAATTGTCATTTCAGAGGCTTACTACTGAATAATCCGACCCTTTCTAGTTCTTTCTGAACTCAAATTGGCTAGTTCAATATAGCTGTTCTGACTCAAAACTTCTCTCCAAGTCGCCTGATTCAAACTGGCTTCTCTTGGCTTCTGACTGGAGTGCTGCTTTGCTTGGCCTCGAACTAACTTTGGCAATCTGTTTTAGTCTTTTGGCTCCTTATTCTCTGGTTCATTCTGTCTTTACCTGTGTCTAGCTTAGTTTCTCTGCAACCCATCTCTGTAAAACTGTCCTGGTAAAACTTCCATACACCTCTCTCCTCTCTCCTCTCTCCTCTCTCCTCTCTCCTCTCTCCTCTCTCTCCCCTCTCTCCTTTCCCTCTTACCTCTCCTTTCTCCCCTCTCCCTTCTCCCCCTCCTCTCCTCCTCCTCTTTCTTCTTCTTCTTCTTCTTCTTCTTCTTCTTCTTCTTCTTCTTCTTCTTCTTCTTCTTCTTCCTCCTCCTCCTCCTCCTCCTCCTCCTCCTCCTCCTCCTCCTTCTCTTCCTCCTCCTCCTTCTTCTCTGACTCATCACTTTGTCTGCTGCTCAGTTAGATGACATTTTCCAACATGGCTGCTTCCTTCTACAAACTAACTCTTCATTGTTCTTCATTGTTAGGGACTAAAGGCTTATAACAAGGACATGGCTATATTCCAGACAGATCTTATTATAATCCAGAGCTTGTCTTCATTCCAGCTAGATCACATAGACTTAGAAGGTTTTTGGTTGTGATCCCTTGACAGAGCAGCCATGTTGCTGGATTAAAATTCCTCTACCATTCCTTCAATAATTTGGGTGCCTATCAACAAATGAATGGGCAATATAACCAAGTTTTAAACACACAATGCAGTTGTATTTAGCCACAAAGAAGAAAGTCACTTTCAGGCAAATGGGTAGAAATGAAAATTACTACAGTAAACAAAATAAACTAGCCTCACAAAGAAAAATACTACATGTTTCTATGTTTCCTCTTATGTGCAGATTCTAAGAGACAGAAAAAAAATGAGGATGTATACAGAAGGGACCTAGAGAGTAGACGTGACCAACATACATGGATAAACCAGCCCATTATTTTGTATCCTGAGTATGTGACAAAATAAGTATCTAATAGTTTCTTACCACCCACTAGGAGTCAAAGTCATTATAATGACTGACAAGGCTATTTTGTTTCCTCTTCCAATGTTTAGAATTTTTTCTTTTTTTCTTTTTCTTTTTTTGGTTTTTTTCGAGACAGGGTTTCTCTTTGTAGTCCTGGCTGTCCTGGAACTCACTCTGTAGACCAGGCTGGCCTCGGACTCAGAAATCCACCCGCCTCTGCCTCCCAAGTGCTGGGATTACAGGCGTGAGCCACCACGTCCAGCGTTGTTTAGAAATTTTAATACACAAAGATGTGTTTCTATATACATTTTTATAAACAATAATATTTTTAGTTTTGTTTAAAACACATACCTTTCATGGTTTGATCAATTAATATTAATCCGTTAATAGACTAAAAAAAAAAAACCCTTACTTTTAAAGAGTTAAAGATATTTACTTGCCAGTTTCTGGAAGATCATTCCTCTCTTCTTTAATGGTAATGAGGATCTTTGAGTAGGTATAGTGCTAATACCAACACAGTTCTCTCAGAAGGTTTCAATGTGGAAAAGCAATAAAAATATTAACACTGAGGTGTTAAAGAGTTGAATTAAAAATATATTAATTAATGGAGATCTGGGTTCTTACAGAATAAAGATGGTGAAAAATTCCACTTTCTCATTCTTGGTCTTTTCATTGTGGTGAGATATTTTATAACTATTTTAATCTTTGTGATTATTATAGATTTGTTCAAGTTGTTCATATATTCTTTAAACATTTTTTTTTTAGTAAGACGAATATTTTTGTGTGAATGAGACTTTTGCCTGCACATTCGTGTATATACTGTGCATATACCTGGTGCCTTCGAATGCTAAAAGAGACTGTAGAGCATCCTAGAACTGGGGTTACTGATAGTTGTAAGAGTCCATGTTGGTTCTTGGAACCAAACCCATGTTCTCCTCTTCAAGAGCAGCCACTGTTCTTAATTGCCAAGCCATTTATTTAGCTTTGTTTCCATATTCTTGATTTAACTTGGTAGGCTATGTGTGTCTAGGAATTCATTCATTTCCTCTAGATCTTTCATGTGACTCTAACCAAACAAGTGAAAGATTTGTATGACAAGAACTTCAGGTCTCTGAAAAAGGAAATGGAAGAAGACCTCAGAAATGAAAAAATCTTCCAGGCTCGTGGGTTGGCAGGATTAATATAGTTAAAATGGCAATCTTGCCAAAAGCAATATACAGATTCAACGCAATCCCCATCAAAATCCCAACTCAGTTCTTCATAGAGTTAGAAAGAGCAATTTTCAAATTCATCTGGAATAACAAAAAACCCAGGATAGCTAAAACTATTATCAACAGTAAAAGAACTTCTGGGTGAATCAGTATCCCAGACCTCAAGCAATACTACAGAGCAGTAGTGTTAAAAACTGCATGGTATTGTATTGGTACAGTGACAGGCAAGTAGATCAATGCAATAGGATTGAAGACCCAGAATTGAACCCACACATCTATGGCCAATTGATCTTCGACAAAGGAGCTGAAAACATCCAGTGGAAAAAAGATAGCCTTTTCAACAAATGGTGCTGGCTCAACTAGAGGTCAGCATGGAGATCTCTTATCTCCTTGTACTAGGCTCAACTCCAAGTGGATCAAGGACCTCCACATAAAACAAGACACACTGAAACTAATAGAAAAGAAACTGGGGAAGACCCTTGAGGACATTGGCTTAGGGGGAAAGTTTCTGAACAGAACACCAATAGCTTATGCTCTAAGATGGAGAATCGACAAATGGGACCTCATACAATTACAAAGTTTCTGTAAGGCAAAAGACACTGTCAAAAGGACAAATCGGCAACCAACAAATTGGGAAAAGATCTTCACCAACCCTACATCTGACTAATATCCAATTTTTCATTTTTTTGAAGTTCTAATTTACATTAGCTTACAGAAGGGTACACTTCTGCATAGCATTTTCACACAGAGTACATTTTGGTTTATTCTCCCGCTACTCTCTCTCTCTACCTGTGGTCTTTCTACTGCTTCCCTTTCCCCTGTAGTCTTTCCCTCCCAGTGTTCTTTCTCAGTAGTGATTTGAATGAGAATGGCTCCTACAGGCTCATATATTTGAATGCTAGGGACCTAGTTCGTGTTTTGGAATGTGTGGCCTTGTTGGAGGAGATCTAGCATAATAAGGTGGGTTCTGAGGTTAAAGAAGGCTGCTCTGTTCCTAGTGAGTTCTCTATGTGCCTCTTGCATATGGATCAGGATATAAGCTCTCAGGTCCAGTGCCATGCCTGCCTACTGCCATGCTCTCTGCCTCCACGATGGACCCACCCTCTAAAGTATAAATTCCAGAACTCTTCTGTAAGTTGCTATGGCCACGGTGTTTCTTTACTGCCGTAGAAATGTAACTAATGCACCCCTCTACTTTGCTCTATTATCTTATCCTCTGCCCTGGCCCCTATAGGAAGACTCTTCTCTGCAATGTATGGAAGCTCTACCTGTCAATAAAAACACCTATGGCCAATGAGCTAGGGCAGGATTACAAGGTGGGACATTTGGCAGAGATGGTTTGATGGATAGATAGATTAGATTAGATTAGATTAGATTAGATTAGGGTTAGATTGGATACAGGATTCTGAGAAATAGGGGCAGGGGGATTTTCCCAGACACAGAGGAAGATAGTTGCATGAAACTGAGTACTAGGTAACCAGCCATGTAACATGACTTAGAACAGTCAATAGAAAATTAAGTTAAGAGTGATGCAGGGAACTTATTCACATATAAGAGTCTTAGAGTCGTTATTTCAAGGGAACAATCCAAAGTTATCAGTCTAAGAACTTATTCACATATAAGAGTCTCAGATTCGTTATTTCAAGGAACAAAGAGGATAAGGGGGAAAACACGAGGCACCAACTGTAAACTCCTTCCTTTGGTGTCTCTGTTTCCAGTCACAGGTGTTTCTTTCTGGTTTCTTCTTCTTTCTATAATTTATCCTACCTGAATGAACATACTGAAAAGTTAGAGGCTGGAATTGCACATAAGAGAGAACATATGATATTTGTCTTTCTGAGCCTGGGTAACCTTGTTTAAAACATTTTCCAGTTCCATCCATTTTTTTCTACACAATGTACTTTTGTTTTTCTTTAGAACTGAATAAAACTCCATTGTGAAAATGTACATTTTTCATTTACTGCCCATCTGTTGATGGACATCTAGGCAGATTCCATTTTCTTGCTACTGTAAAAAGAGTAGCAATGAATATAGATGGGAAAGTGTCTCTGCTGTAGGATGAAGCACGGTTTGGACGGACGCCAGAGATGGTGTGGATGGCCATATGACAGCGTTAATTTTTCCAGTTTTAGAAGCCTCCACATTGATTTCCATGGTCAAAGTACCAGCTTACCATCTCACCAAGAGTCATAACAATTCTATTCTTCCCACATCCTTGTCAGCATAGGCTGTCGTTTGTTTTCTTCTTTCTTTCCTTCTTCCTTCTTCCTTCTTCCATCTCTCTCTCTCTCTCTCTCTCTCTCTCTCTCTCTCTCTCTCTCTCTCTCTGTATCTCTCTCTCTCTCTCTCTCTTTCTCTCTCTCTCTCTCTGTATCTCTCTCTCTCTCTCTCTCTCTCTCTCTCTCTCTCTCTGTCATTTGTTTTCTTGATGGTTTACTTTCTCGTTCACCTGAGAAAGAATGACAAAGTAGATTTAATTTTCCTTTTCCTGATGGCCAGAGATGTTGAACACTTAAAAAAAAAACTTATTTGTAACCATTTAAATTATCTAATATTTTATACAAACAAAGGCAGGGTAGGCGTAAGGTGAGGTAAAAACTTGCTAGCTCAGCAAAGTTACTTTATTTTGTTAACTATATACAAGATATATATATATATATATATATATATATATATGCACATATACATATACATACATATATATATATTTATATTTACAAGCCTGATCCTACAACTAAACTGCTAGGTCTTTAGGAATCTCTTTCTGTTTGTGTCATTCTACAGAGCTAGTCTACTTTGAGCTCCTCCAATCCCAATAGGGCTCCTTAACTCTCTTTCCCAGAGTACTGCTATACCTGTGTCCCTGTGCCCTGCCAGTTGCTTCTCTGCTGTTCCTGCAGGCCCAAAGGGAAAAATTTCTGTCTCTTACTCAGAGCTCCTTTCATAAAGGTTCTTCCAAGTTGAGAGAGAGAGAGAGAGAGAGAGAGAGAGAGAGAGAGAGAGAGCGCTAACTTTCTCAAAGGTTCAGTTCTTTACAAGAAATCTCTATCTCCTTGCTTATACCCTTGGCAGGCTGAACCACATCACCATCATGGTGTGTGTGTGTGTGTGTGTGTGTGTGTGTGTGTGTGTGTGTTAACTTTGCCTCTTAGGGGTTTGGTCGTTGCAATTCTTTACTTACTCCAGGTGTTAGATTTTCTCCAATTCTGTACAATGTTTACTCTGGTGGTGGTATTTATTTATTTATTTATTTGTTTGTTTGTTTGTTTTTCGAGAAAGGGTTTCTCTGTATAGCCCTGGCTGTCCTGGAACTCACTCTGTAGACCAGGCTGGCCTCGAACTCAGAATCCACCTGCCTCTGCCTCCCAAGTGCTGGGATTAAAGGCGTGTGCCACCAACACCCGACCTGTTGATGGTTTCTTTTGTTGTATAGAAACATTCACATTTCTCTTTTTTATATTTTTTATTTATTTTTATTTTTTTTTAAGACAGGGTTTCTCTGTGTGGTTCTGGCTGTCCTGAAACTCACTCTGTAGACCAGGCTGGCCTCGAACTCAGAAATCCGCCTGCCTCTGCCTCCCAAGTGCTGGGATTACAGACATGCGCCACCACGCCCTGCGACATTCACATTTCTTGTGTCCCCATTTGTAAGTTCTTGAGAATGTCACCTGTGCTATTGGTGACATTCTAGTCATAAGTTCATTGCTCATACCCATGTCTACAGTGTTTCTCCATGGTTCTCTTATGATTTCCTAGAGCAATGTTTGAGGTTTTAAATTCAATTCTCTGATTCACAGATTTTCTTTCTTTTTGGAAATATGTTTTTAAAGTATTCCAAAATGAATATTTCTGGATGCATTGAGCATTTTATTTCTTGGAGATTTTACTATCTAATTTCTAGCATACATTCCCAATTACTTTCTGATTTTTTAAAAGTAAATGCCCATAGCTATAAAATTTCCTCCTAGATCTGTCCTAGGTATATTTCAATTGTAAAGAATTAATTTTAACTTGATTTTATGAACTATTTATTTATTTAGGTGTATATATGTGTATGAGAATGTGCTTGAGTATGTGCATATGTGTGTGTGCGAAGGTGCATGTACCTGGGTGCATTTGTAGAAGTATTCTGCTCTATAACTCTGTCTTATTCTTTGTTTTGTTTTTTTTTAAGATTTATTTATTTATTATATGTAAGTATACTGTAGCTGTCCTGAGACACTCCAGAAGAGGGAGTCAGATCTCATTACAGATGGTTGTGAGCCACCATGTGGTTGCTGGGATTTGAACTCAGGACCTCTGGAAGAGCAGTCAGTGTTCTTTCCCACTGAGCCATCTCTCTAGCCCCAGTCATATTCTTTGTGACAGGCTTTCTTACTGAATTTGGAGATAGGCTGCAAGCCAGAAAGCTCCAGGAATCCTCCTGTCCCCACAACTGACAGAGATGGGCTACTGTACCTGGCTCTTTATGTGGATGTGGAAATCTGAACTCCGGCACTCATTCTTGCACGGCAAGATGGCTCTCATCCACTGAGCCGTCTCTCCCGGCCCCGATTTAAGGAACTTGATCAGGGGAATTTTGCTCCTTGATTTCTTCAACTGAGGGCATTTTTCTTTCTTTTTTTTTTTAGTTGAATATAATAATTTACATTTCAGATGCTAAAGCATTTCTGGGTTTCCCCCTTCCCCCAAAATCCCTAACCCCCCTCCCACCCCCCTGCTTCCAAGTATATGCCCTTCCACCTGACCCACTCCCACCTCCTCCCCCCACCTCAATTTGCCTTTGTTGGGGCATCTGTTGAGCCTTCACAGGACCAAGGATCACTCCTCCCACTGATGCCCAAAAGCATTCCTCTGCCACATTTTTGGCTGGAACTATGTGTATCCCTTGGTTGATGGTTTAGTCCCTGGAAGTCCTGGGGTGTCTGGGTGGCCAACGTCGTTGTTCTTCCCATGGGGCTGTAAACCCCTTCAGCTCTTCTGGACTGCCCTCCAACTCCTCCATTGGAGACCCCACGCTCAGTCCAATGGTTGGCTGCTAGCATCTGTCTCTGTATGTGTAAGGCTCTGGCAGGGCCTCTCCGGACACAACCATGACATGCTCCTTTTGGTATGCACTTCTTGTCCATAATAGTGTCAGGGTTTGGTGACTGTTTATAGGATGAATCTCCAGGTAACACAGTCTCTAGGTGGCCTTTCCTTCAGTCTCTGCTCCACACTTTGTCACCTTTATTGCTCCTGTGAGTATTTTGTTCCCTTTCTTAGAGGAACCAAAGCACCCCCCACTTCAGTCCTCCTTCTTGAGCTTCCTGTGCTGGGTGAATTGTAACTTGTTTATTTTGAGCTTTTGGGCTAACATCCACTTATCAGTGAGTATATACCATGTGTGTTCTTTCATTGTGTGGATGACACTTTTCCAGTTCCACCCATTTGCCTAAGAATTTCATGAATTCATTGTTTTTTTTTATTTTCTATATTCTATGTTTACATTCCAAAGGCTTTCCCCTTTCCCAGTTCCCACCCACCATAGTTCCCATAGTTCCTCTCCCCCCCAACTATTCCCCAATCATTCCCCTTCCCCCCTCGGTTTCTTTACTAAACTGGATGCAATCTTTACATGCCCAGGGTCCTCTCCTTTCTTCTTCTTGGGAATCATTTGACTTGCTATTTGTGTCTTGAGTATTTAGGGCTTCTGGGCTCATTAATATCCACTTATCAGTGATTGCATTTCATGTGCATTCTTTTGTGATTGGGTTAATTCACTCAGGATGATATTTTCCAGGTCTAACCATTTACCTACAAATTGCATGAATTCATTATTTTTAATTGCTGAGTAGTATTCCATTGTATAAATATACCACATTTTCTGTATCCATTCCTCCTTTGAGGGATATTTGGGCTCCTTCCAATTTCTGGCTATTATAAACAAGGCTGCTATAAACATAGTGGAGCATGTGTCTTTATTGCATGCAGGGGAATCCTCTGGGTATATGCCCAGGAGTGGTATGCCTGGGTCCTCTGGAAGTGACATGCCCAATTTTCTGAGGAACCGCCAAACTGATTTCCAGAGCGGTTTTACCATTTTGCAATCCCACCAACAGTGGAGGAGTGTTCCTCTTTCTCCACATCCTCGCCAGCACTTGTTGTCTCTTGAGTTTTTTTTTAAATTTTATTTTCTATATTCTATGTTTACATTCCAAAGGCTTTCCCCTTTCCCAGTTCCCACCCACCATAGTTCCCATAGTTCCTCTCCCCCCCAACTGTTCCCCAATCATTCCCCCTCCCCCCTCGGTTTCTTTACTAAACTGGATGCAATCTTTACAGGCCCAGGGTCCTCTCCTTTCTTCTTCTTGGGAATCATTTGACTTGCTATTTGTGTCTTGAGTATTTAGGGCTTCTGGGCTCATTAATATCCACTTATCAGTGATTGCATTTCATGTGCATTCTTTTGTGATTGGGTTAATTCACTCAGGATGATATTTTCCAGGTCTAACCATTTACCTACAAATTGCATGAATTCATTATTTTTAATTGCTGAGTAGTATTCCATTGTATAAATATACCACATTTTCTGTATCCATTCCTCCTTTGAGGGATATTTGGGCTCCTTCCAATTTCTGGCTATTATAAACAAGGCTGCTATAAACATAGTGGAGCATGTGTCCTTATTGCATGCAGGGGAATCCTCTGGGCATATGCCCAGGAGTGGTATGCCAGGGTCCTCTGGAAGTGACATGCCCAATTTTCTGAGGAACCGCCAAACTGATTTCCAGAGCGGTTTTACCATTTTGCAATCCCACCAACAGTGGAGGAGTGTTCCTCTTTCTCCACATCCTCGCCAGCACTTGTTGTCTCTTGAGTTTTTAATCTTAGCCATTCTGACTGGTGTGAGGTGGAATCTCAGGGTTGTTTTGATTTGCATTTCCCTGATGACTAATGATGTTGAACATCTTTTAAGGTGTTTCTCGGCCATCCGAATTTCTTCTGGTGAAAATTCTTTGTTTAGCTCTGTGCCCCATTTTTTGATAGGGTTATTTGTTTCTTTGCAGTCTAACTTCTTGAGTTCTTTGTATATATTGGATATTAGCCCTCTGTCGGATGTGGGGTTGGTGAAGATCTTTTCCCACTTTGTTGGTTGCCGTTTTGTCCTTCTGACAGTGTCCTTTGCTTTGCAGAAACTTTGTAATTTTATGAGGTCCCATTTGTCGATTCTTAATCTTAGTGCATACGCTATTGGTGTTCTGTTCAGGAACATTTCCCCTGTGCCCAAGTCCTCCAGGGTCTTCCCAAGTTTCTTTTCTAATAGTTTCAGTGTGTCTGGTTTTATGTGGAGGTCCTTGATCCACTTGGAGTTGATCTTAGTACAAGGAGATAAGAGTGGGTCAATTCGCATTCTTCTGCATGTTGACCTCCAGTTGAACCAGCACCATTTGTTGAAAAGGCTATCTTTATTCCATCGGATGGTTGTGGCTCCTTTATCAAAGATCAAGTGACCATAAGTCTGTGGGTTAATTTCTGGGTCTTCAATCCTGTTCCATTGATCTGCTTGCCTGTTGCTATACCAATACCATGCAGTTTTTAACACAATTGCTCTGTAGTACTGCTTGAGGTCAGGGATATTGATTCCCCCAGAAGTCCTTTTATTGTTGAGAATAGTTTTTAGCTATCCTGGGTTTTTTGTTGCTCCAGATAAATTTGAGAATTGCTCTTTCTAGATCTATGAAGAATTGAGTTGGGATTTTGATGGGGATCGCATTGAATCTGTATATTGCTTTTGGCAAGATGGCCATTTTTACTATATTGATCCTGCCAATCCAGGAGCAAGAAATATTTTTCCATCTTCTGAGGTCTTCTTCAATTTCTTTCTTCAAGGACTTGAAGTTCCTGTTGTACAGATCTTTCGCTTGTTTGGTTAGAGTTACGCCAAGATACTTTATGTTGTTTGTGGCTATTGTGAAGGGTGTTATTTCCCTAATTTCTTTCTCAGCCTGCTTGTCCTTTGAGTACAAGAAGGCCACTGACTTGCTTGAGTTAATTTTATAACCTGCCACTTTGCTGAAGTTGTTTATCAGCTGTAGGAGTTCTCTGGTGGAGTTTTTTGGGTCGCTTAGGTAAACTATCATATCGTCTGCAAATAATGATAGTTTCACTTCTTCCTTTCCAATTTGTATCCCTTTGACTTCCTTATGTTGTCTAATTGCTCTTGCTAGAACTTCAAGTACTATATTGAAAAGATATGGAGAGAGAGGGCAGCCTTGTCTAGTCCCTGATTTTAGTGGGAATGCTTCAAGTTTCTCTCCATTTATTTTGATGTTGGCTACTGGTTTGCTGTAGATTGCTTTTACTATGTTTAGGTATGGGCCTTGAATTCCTGCTCTTTCCAAGACTTTTAGCATGAAAGGATGCTGAATTTTGTCGAATGCTTTTTCAGCATCTAATGAGATGACCATGTGGTTTTTTTCTTTCAGTTTGTTTATGTAGTGGATTACATTAATGGATTTCCGTATATTGAACCATCCCTGCATCCCTGGGATGAAGCCTACTTGATCATGGTGGATGATCGTTTTGATGTGCTCTTGGTTTCGGTTAGCAAGAATTTTATTTAGTATTTTTGCATCTATATTCATAAGAGAAATTGGCCTGAAGTTCTCTTTCTTTGTTGGATCTTTTTGTGGTTTAGGCATTAGCGTAATTGTGGCTTCGAAGAATGAGTTGGGCAGTGTCCCTTCTGTCTCTATTTTGTGGAATAGTTTGAAGAGCATTGGTGTTAAGTCTTCTTTGAAGGTCTGGTAGAATTCTGCACTAAAACCATCTGGTCCCATACTTTTTTTGGTTGGGAGGCTTTCTATAACCCCTTCTATTTCTTTAGGGGTTATGGGACTATTTAGCTGGTCTACTTGATGCTGATTTAATTTTGGTATTTGATATCTGTCTAGGAAATTGTCCATTTCCTCCAGATTCTCCAGTTGTTTTGAGTATAGACCTTTGTAGTAGGATCTGATGATCTTTTGAATTTCCTCAGTTTCTGTTGTTATGTCTCCCTTTTCATTTCTAATTTTGTTAATTTGTATACTGTCTCTGTGTCCTTTGGTTAGTCTGGCTAAGGGTTTATCTATCTTGTTGATTTTCTCAAAGAACCAGCTCCTGGTCTTGTTGATTCTTTGTATGGTTCTCTTTGTTTCTATTTGATTGATTTCAGCCCTGAGTTTGATGATTTCTTGTCTTCTACTCCTCCTGGGTGAATTAACTTGTTTTTCTTCCAGGGCTTTAAGGTGTGCCGTTAAGCTGCTAGTGTATGCTCTCTCCATTTTCTTTTTGGACGCACTTAGAGCTATGAGTTTTCCTCTTAGCACTGCTTTCATTGTGTCCCATAGATTTGGGTAGGTTGTACCTTCATTTTCATTGAATTCTAAAAAGTCTTTGATTTCTTTTTTTATTTCTTCCTTGACCAAGGTGTCATTGAGTAGAGTATTGTTCAGTTTCCATGTGTATGTGGGCTTTCTGTTGTTTTTGTTGCTATTGAAGACCACTCTTACTCATGGTGATCTGATAGGAGGCATGGGATTAGCTCGATCTTCTTGTATTTGTTGACATCTGTCTTGTGACCGATTATATGGTCTATTTTGGAGAAGGTACCATGCGGTGCTGAGAAAAAGGTATATTCTTTAGCTTTAGGATGAAATGTTCTATATATATCTGTTAAATCCAATTGGTCCAGAGTTTCAATTAGTTTCACTGTGTCCCTGTTTAGTTTCTGCTTTCCTGATCGGTCCATTGAGGAGAGTGGAGTGTTGAAGTCACCCACAATTATTGTGTTAGGTGTAATGTGTGCTTTAAGCTTTAGTAAGGTTTCTTTTACGAATGAGGGTGCCCTTGCATTTGGAGCATAGATGTTCAGTATTGAGAGCTCTTCCTGGTGGATTTTCCCTTTGGCCAGCAAGAAGTGACCTTCTGAGTCTCTTTTGATGATTTTAGGTTGAAAGTCAATTTTATCTGATATTAGAATGGCTACTCCAGCTTGTTTCCTGAGACCATTTGCTTGTAAAATTGTCCTCCAGCCTTTTACTCTAAGGCAGTGTTTGTCTTTAACACTGAGATGTGTTTCCTGTATGCAGCAAAATGTAGGGTCCTGTTTCCGTATCCAGTCTGTTAATCTATGTCTTTTTATTGGGGAATTGAGTCCACTGATGTTAAGAGATATTAAGGAATAGTAATTATTACCTCCAGACATTTTTGAAATTATATTTATTTATCTTATTTATTTTTTATATTCGAGAGGTTATCTTCTTTTGGGTTTGATGAGAGGAGGTTTCTATCTTGCTTCTTCCCGGGTGTAGTTTCAGTCCTTGTCTTGGTGTTTTCCCCCTATTATCCTTTGTAGGGCTGAATTTGTGGAGAGATATCTTGCAAATTTGGTTTTGTCATGGAATACCTTGATGTCTCCATCAATGGCAATTGAGAGTTTTGCTGGGTAAAGTAGTTTTGGCTGAAGTTTGTGTTCTCTTAGAGTTTGCATGATATCTCCCCAGGATCTTCTAGCTTTCATGGTCTCAGGTAAGAAGTCTGGTGTTATCCTGATAGGTTTTCCTTTATATGTTACTTGGCCTTTTTCTCTTGCTGCCTTTAGTATTCTTTCTTTGTTTATTACATTTGGAGTTTTGATTATTATGTGACGGGATGTATTTCTGTTCTGGTCCTGTCTGTTTGGGGTTCTATAGGCTTCTTGTATATTCATGGGCATCTCTCTCCTTAGGTTGGGGAAGTTTTCTTCCATAATTTTATAGAAGATATTAGCTGGCCCTTTAACTTGTAAATCTTCACTCTCGTCTATACCTATAATCCTTAGGTTTGGTCTTTTCATAGTGTCTTGGATTTCCTGGATGTTTTGGGTTACCACCATTTTGCATTTAGTATTTTCTTTGACTGTTGAATCAATGGTTCCTATGGTATCTTCGGCTTCTGAGATTCTGTCTTCTATCTCTTGTATTCTATTGTTGATATTTGCATCTATGGCCCCTGATTTCTTCCCCAGGTTTTCTATCTCCAATGTTGTCTCCTTCTGTGATTTCTTAGTTGTTTCTACTTCTGTTTTTAGTATCTGGATGGATGTGCTCAGATCTTTCGCTTGCTTGATTTTGTTTTCATGTATTTCTTTAATAGATTTTTGTGCTTCCTTTTTCATAGCTTCTACTTGTTGGCCCACGTTCTTCTGTAGTTCTTTAAGTGACTTTTGTCTTTCTTCCTTATTGTCTTCTTCTCTTTGATCCATCTTCTCCTGAATTTCTTGAAGTAATTTTTGTATTTGCCTCGTAAAGGCTTCTAACTTTTGATCCATTTTCTCCTCTATTTCTTTACGAGATTTTTCTATGTGTTCAGCTACCAGCATCCTGACCAGTGATTTTATATCCAAGTCTTGTTTTTCTGGTGTTTTAGGGTATCCAGGGATTCCTGTTGTTGGAGAACTGGGTTCAGATGCTGTCATGTTGCCTTGATTTTTGTTAGTAACGTTCCTTCGTTTTCCTTTTGCCATCTGGTTATTTCTGGTTTTAGTTGGCCTTGTTGTCAGTGGCTGGTGTTTGAATCTCCTGTGAGGCTGGGCTCACCTGTTGTTTCTCTACTGGTGAATATGTGTGACTGCTGCTTTAAGGGATCATAAGCTGGCTGCCACCCATGCGATTGTAGCCCCTGTTGGAGTCTGTCTACCTGGGCTTCTTCAGCTGTGTCCTGGTTGCAAGGAACTTGGCCTGCTTGGCTCCGAGAGCCTAGCTGATCCCCCATGAGGGTAGTCCTGGAAGGGGTGTCTACCTGGGTCTTTCCAGCTGTGTCCTGGTTGCAATATGGAGGCCCGCCGCTATCGCTGGTCCAGGGGCTGGTGAGCTGGTTGCAGAACGCAGCCTCGGTGCTCGGCCAGAGGGCGCGGGGATGTCCCACAGAGCCTAGGCAGAACTCAGCCTGCTTGGCTCCGAGACCCTAGCAGATCCCCCCGTGAGGGTAGCCCTGAAAGGGGTGTTTACCTGGGCCTTTCCAGCTATGTCCTGGTTGGAATATGGAGGCCCGCCGCTACCGCTGGTCCAGGGGCCGGCGAGCTGGTTGCAGAATGCAGCCTAGGTGCTCCCCAGAGGGCGCGGGGATGTCCCACAGAGCCTGGGCCTTTCCAGCTGTGTCCTGGTTGCAATATGGAGGCCCGCCGCTACTGAATTCATTGTTTTTAATAGCTGAATAGTACTCCATTGTGTATACCACAATTTCTGTATCCATTCCTCTGTTGAAGGACATCTGGGTTCTTTCTAGCTTCTGGCTATTGTAAATAAGGCTGCTATGAGCATAGTGGAGCATGTGTCCTTATTACATATTGGAGTATCTTCTGGGTATATGCCCAGGAGTGGTATAGCTGGGTCCTCAGGTAGTACTATGTCTAATTTTCTGTGGAACCACCAAACTGATTTCCAGAGTGGTTTTACCAGCTTGCAATCCCACCAACAATGGAGGAGTGTTCCCCTTTCCCCACAACTTCTCCAGCATTTGCTGTAACCTGAGTTTTTCATCTTAGCCATTCTGACTGGTGTGAGGTGGAATCTCAGTGTTGTTTTGATTTGCATTTCCCTGATAACTAAGGATTCTGAACATTCCTTTAGTTGCTTCAGAGCTATTCAAGTTCTCTCAGTTGAGAATTCCCTGTTTAGCTCTGTACCCCCCCCCTTTTTTTTTTTTTCCGAGACAGGGTTTCTCTGTGTAGCCCTGGCTGTCCTGGAACTCTGTAGACCAGGCTAGCCTCGAACTCAGAAATCCACCTGCCTCTGCCTCCCAAGTGCTGGGATTACAGGTGTGCGCCACCACGCCCGGCTGTACTCCATTTTTTAATAGGGTTATTTGGCTCTCTGGAGTCTAACTTCTTGAGTTCTTTGTATACATTGGATATAAGCCCTCTATTGGATGTAGGATTGGTAAAGATATTTTTCCAATTTGTTGGTTGCTGTTTTGTTCTATTGACCATGTCCTTTGCCTTACAGAAGCTTTGCAGTTTTATGATGTCCCATTTGTCAATTCTTGTTCTTAGAGCATAAGTCATGGTGTTCTATTCAGGAAATTTTCCCCTGCGCCCATGTGTTCAAGATTCTTTCCCACTTTCTCCTCTATAAGCTTCAGTGTGTCTGGTTTTACGTGTAGGTCCTTGATCCACTTGCACTTGAGCTTTGTACAAGGAGATAAGAATGGTTCGATTTGTGTTTTTCTGCATGCTGACCCCCGGTTGATCCAGCACCATTTATTAAAAACGCTGTTTTTGCCGGGTGGTGGTGGCGCATGCCTTTAATCCCAGCATTTGGGAGGCAGAGGCAGGCGGATTTCTGAGTTTGAGGCCAGCCTGGTCTACAAAGTGAGTTCCAGGACAGCCAGGGCTACACAGAGAAACCCTGTCTCAAAACAAACAAACAAACAAACAAACAACAAAAAAACGCTGTTTTTTTTCCTACTGGATGTTTTTATCTCCTTTGTCAAATATAAAGTAACCATAGGTGTGTGGGTTCTTTTTGGGTTTTTAATTGTATACCATTGATCTTCCTGCTTGTCTTTGTACCAATACCAAATAGTTTTTTTTTTTTTGTTGTTGTTTGTTTGTTTTTCGAGACAGGGTTTCTCTGTGTAGCCCTGGCTGTCCTGGAACTCACTTGGTAGACCAGGCTGGCCTCGAACTCAGAGATCCGCCTGTCTCTGCCTCCCAAGTGCTGGGATTAAAGGCGTGCGCCACCACTGCCCGGCACCAAATAGTTTTTATCACTATTGCTCTGTAGTAGAGCTTGAGGCCAGAAGATCTTTTGTTTTGGAGAATAGTTTTTGCTATCCTGGGTTTTTTTGTTATTCCAGATGAATTTGAGAATTGCTCTTTCTAGATCTATGATGAATTGATTTGGGAGAGCATTATTCATTCTCCACGCACTGCATTGCCACAGTTTGTTTGTTTGTTTGTTTCTTTTTTTTTTTGGTATTGATTTCTAGAATTATTGAGCCGAGATTTATAAGGTACATAAGGTTATTTTGATTTGTATGCATTGGTTAAGTCTTGATTTGTGGTTCATAAGGTGACTTGTTTTAGAGAAAGTCCCACAGGCTTCTGAAAAGAGAATGTGTATTCTGCTTCCACGGGATGGAATATTCGGTAAACACCTCTCAACTCCATTTGCATGCATGATGTAGTCTCACTCTGTGGTTTGTTTGTTGATTTTCGGTTTGAATAATCTAGAGATGAGAGTAGGGTATTAAAGTCATTCTTTATTAAAGTATCAGGGCCTATTCAGCCGTTTATATCTATTAATGTATATTTTA